>CM030365.1:170175006-170279569 GCA_017893485.1 Hemerocallis citrina
TCCACACGAACGTATCAAAACCAAGCTTTCCTCACGCCGCGGTGCTAGCTGCGGGATGGGGCTGTTCCTCACTATTTCGCTCTCACAATTTCTGTGAAGGCTTGAGTTTTCTTGTGTGTCTCTTTTCCACAGATATGTATCATATATATAGCTGCAGAAAATTAACCCTAAGAGAGTAATGAGGTCGTTGGACTCACAATTCGACCTGGGTCAGATTCGTGTGTGGACCTCTGAACTTTAGTCAGCCCATTTATTCTAATTAAATGTCCAACCAATGTCAGAAGTCCGAGTCTTACTTGGATTCCTAATTAAATTCATCTTATGAATTTAAATTGCAATTTCGATACATTCTAAGTGTGTGACCCTGTAGGTTCTCGTTACGTTGAGAGTAATACTAAAATCATATTCTAGTATTACAATCAATGAGCGGTATCTAGCAATACATCACTGTTACTCAATTAATAGGAATGTCAGTGATTAGACATAACCTATCTGTGACCAATGTTACCATGTAGTCTAGTTTCTTTGCCCAAATATCTTAATTGACCACAAGGCATAAAGCGTGTCCCCCTTGTATAATTCAATCTTTGGTTTCTTGATCTCCGAGTAGACTTACTAATAACAAATAAGCTCAATATCTCATATTGACTCATTTGAGTACGGTCATGCATTTTGTTGTTACTCAATCAAGGGGCCCATAGATATCGCTCATGTTATGTAAGAGGGACAAATCCTATCTAAATCACTCACATCCCTCCGAATGATTTGTAGTATATCCAATAGTCGACTTTATAATCACCTTATTACAGGCAACGTTTGACGACATTAAAACATATAACTTATCATGTAGGGAGCCGTAGTGACTTCAAGTCAAAGGACTACATACACCATGGTCATTGTGAGAACCGCTTGTGACACTCACGTAACGATCCATGCAGCGTTCGCATGGTGGGTCAGTCCAGTACATTATTACTCTAATATGTACTCATGTGAAGACTTGATATCTCATATCCATGACCCGTGAGATATGGTCATCAGTCTACGCACATACTAGTCTTTATGCATTATTGTTTTCCTAATTTATAATAATACTTGACTAGGGACATTTAAGAATAGTGTTCTGATTACAACCAATAGGATCTCACAATCAAGTCAAGCACTTGATATCCCATGGTATTGAACCTACTATTCTAAGGACTTTATTATGCTCATTTAATCACAATAAATAACACAATAAATGAAATGCCTTATATATGAAATAAATGTCATAATGCAATGTAACTAGTAATGTCAATAAACAACTGGCCTCTAGGAATACACCAATAATTTCTCACTAGTACTAGAGCCAATCAGACATAAATCTAATGCTTATAGACCTAGCCGTGACCCTCATGCTTTCGCTGTATAAGGGGCTTTGTAAGTGGGTTAGCGACGTTATCATCTGTTGGTACTCTGCATATTTTCACATCTCCTCTATCGATGGCCTCTCGAATGAGATGAAAGTGCCTAAGTATATGTTTGGAACGTTGGTGAGATCTAGGTTTCTTAGCGTGTGCAATGGCCCCATTGTTATAACAATAGCGGTCCAGCGGGTCCACAATGCTAGGAACCACGCCAAGTTCAGTGATGAACATTCTGATCCAAATGGCCTCCTTTGCTACATTGGATGCAGCAATATACTCAGCCTCTGTGGTGGAATCGGCTACTGTCTCTTGCTTCGAAGTCTTCCAGCTCACAGCTCCACCATTTAGGCAAAACACAAAACCTGATTGTTATTTGGAGTCGTCCTTATCGGACTGGAGTTAGCGTCAGTGTAACCCTTTACAACAAGCTCTTCCTCGGCTCCATATACCAAGAACGAATCCTTAGTCCTTCTTAAGTACTTAAGGATGTTCTTAATAGCAGTCCAGTGACTCTCAACGGGATTTGACTGGTACCTACTCGTCATGCTCAAAGTATACATAACATGGTATACATGACAGATCCAATTGCAGATGCATTTGGAATATTAGTCATGCAGTCTCTCTCATCTTGAGTGAAAGGACATTAAGCATTAAATAGGCTTACACCATGAGACATAGGCATAAATACTTTCTTGGACTCTTGCATATTGAAGCGTTCAATACTTTGTCTATATATGTACTCTGACTCAGGCCAAGCAGTCTCCTTGATCTATCTCTATATATCTTGATGCCTAATACATAGGTAGCTTCACCTAAGTTCTTCATGGAAAAATATTTTCATAGCCATGTCTGTACAGACTGTGAGGTAAGGATGTCATTCCCGATGAGTAGTATGTCATCTACACACAATACCAGAAAGATAACTGTGTTCCCACTAACCTTCTTTTAAACACAAGGTTCATCTTCATTCTTGATGAAATCAAACTCTTTGATTGCATCATCGAAACGAAGATTCTAGCTTCTAGAAGCTTGCTTTAACGCATCAATGGATCGTTGTTGTTTACACTCCTTTCCAGCATCCTTTGGAGTGACAAAACCCTCAGGCTGTGTCATGTACACATCCTCGAGAAGATTTTCATTTAGGAAACCAGTTTTGACATCCATCTGCCAGATTTCATAATAGGAATATGTTGTTATAGCAAGCAAGATCCAAATGAATTTAAGCATGGTAACTAGGGAAAAAGTCTCATCATAGTCTACACCATGAACTTGTTTGAAACCTTTAGCCACCAACCGCCCCTTAAAGGTATGCACATTACCATCCATGTCAATTTTCTTCTTGAAAACTCATTTGCACCTAATAGGTTTTACCCCTTTAGGTGGGTCTACCAAAGTCCATACTTGGTTGGTACACATGGATTCCATCTCAGATCTCATGGCCTCAAGCCATTTCTCAGAATCGGGGCATTTTACAGCTTTTTCATAAGTCGTAGGCTCATCTTGATCCAAGAGCAATACATCACCAGGTTGAGTCACGAGAAATCCATATCTCTCGGGCTGATGAGGTATCCTACTAGACTTACGTAGGCCTTGTGCTACTTGAGCAGGTGATTGTTCCACAACAATTTGTGGAGTCTGCTCCCTTTCCATCATTGGTTTGCTGCTACTTTGCAAAGTTTGAATTTCTTCAAGTTCTATCGTTCTTGTAATCCCTGTTTCAGCAAATACATATTTTCTATGTATATTCAGTATTTCAATTTTTGTAAATTATTTTTCACTCTTAAACTCTTTTTTGTCAAAATTTGTTTTTGGATCTCCTATTAAATTCTATTTATAATCAATAATTTTAATTGTAACTATTTTCTATTATTGTTGTTATTATTGTTGTTGTTGTTGTTGTTGTTGTTGTTGTTGTTGTTGTTTTATTAATCGCATTTATAGTTATTTTCAAATAATTTTCATATTACAATATAATCTCATTTTGTATATGACCCTGTTATTGTTATTATTATTATTAATGTAATTATTACTACTAGTATTATTATTTTATTGTTATTACCTTTTGATTGTATATTAAAAAAAAACCTTTTTTTATTTATACAACAGGATAACTTTTCATACCCAAAACCCAATAAACCCATTTTCCCCTAACCCTTATTTCACCCCTATTTAATAATCTTTAAACCTAATCCTATACTAAACCCTAGCCGCCTAAATACCCCCATGTTCCTCCACCATCCTCCTCATCGTCGCTCTAACCCATCACTGCACCTCGCCCCACTCCTCCTTCTGCTCATCCCATCACTCAGCCCTGGGGCTCCTTGCCACCTCCTTCTCCATTCCTGTCCTTCGTCGCTCCACCACCCTCGACATCAGCAACAGCAGCGTCGACCTCCCCCATTCACCCCCTCCGACCTCCATCCATCTCCTCATCCCTGATGTCAAGCCAGCCTCGACAATAGCACCCCTGATCTCCCGCACCCTTCTCATCCCGAAGTCGACAGCAACAGCAGCCTCCCACCGTCGCTCTGCCGTTCCGACCACCTCACCGCCGCCCTCGCGACCCCTGTCGCTGCCGCCCTACAGCCCACCTCGACAGCAGCGACCCTCTGCACTTCTCCTCTCTCGAAGCCAGCAGCGACAGCAGCTTCCACAACAGTCGTGACTCCCCTCTCGTTGTTCACTCCCAACGTCGGTCTCGCCATCCACCGCCATCCTCTTCGCAGTACCCACACCTGACCCTAGCTACCTCTCATCGTGTGCTTGTTGTTTGATAATTTTGGTCGAGTGAGATCTCGACCGTTGGATCGCTTGATCATCATCGTGATCGTGATCATCGTCTCCATCACCATCAGTCTTGATCTGGCCGTCCGATCACATATCACCATCATCTTCATCATCAAGTGAATCTTGGTCGTTCGATCGATCGATCTTGATCATTATCATCATCTTCATCATCAGGAAGATCTGGACCGTCTGATCTGATCGTGATCATCGTCAACTCTTGGATCTAGCTGTTCGATTGTGTTCGTGATCATCTTGTTCAAGATCCCTTTCGTTGGTATTGTGTTCGTGTGCCGGGTCTGTTCCCGTTATTCTTTTCTCGCTTTCGTAGTCAATTTCAAGGCAAGTAACTTGTATTCTTTTTGTTACAATTACAAGAACTAAATACCGCATGTAGTGTATATTTTTGTTTCTAGAGTCAATTCTCATGAAAACCCTTGGCTAGACCTTGTATCTACTTGTTGATCTATCCGTAGTTGTCTCGTACACACACGACATGAAATAACTTAGATCTAATAAACTCTTGATGTATACATGCATATTGTTCGTGATTTATGAGGTGATGTATGATCTTGTATGCTTGACGTGTTACTGGTAGTATATCATGTTGTAGATCTGTTAAACATCATATACCATGTTGCTTGGACATCTAGTATACCATATTTTGCATTTCGTTTATGATTTGGATGAGTTCATATAAACTAGTTGATTTCATGCATGAAGAAGATTTCTATTTTTGCTGTCACCCCGTTTTTTTGTTCAGTATTTTGACCCTATTACGATCGGTAAATGAAAATTATTTGTGTTTATGAATTATAGAGAATTTTTTCTACTTTCCAGAATTTCTGAGAGACCTCAGTTTCAATTTTTTAGTTGCAAGTTATTTCTGTTTTACTACAGATGTGTAGAAAAAATTCCAGATTCTTTTTTATATGAATTCTGTTTGGTTATTTATTTTTATACTAATGTTAAAGATAATATTTGATCCAATATTTTGCTAAGTACACAACTAAACCTGATTAGGATTAACCTCTAATTTTTGTGGATCTTAATTGATGACTTTTTAGAAACTATTCTATACTTGCAAACAACTACTATACTTGTCAGAATATTCATGTTGTTCAGTAAAGAACTTTAATTTATACCTGATTCTACTTACTGTTGATAAGAAACTTTTTGAATATGAAATGTAGCCTACTATATCTATTTATCACCCTTTTGAGGATCAGGATTTTCGACCTTATATTTTGTAAATTATTGTTGTTTTAAGTACTCCTCTGTGTTTATGATTTCAGATTTACAACTTACTGTATCGTCGCTGTTTTCTGATTTTATTGACTTACTTTCTATATTGGATAATTATGAAAATGTATTTTCTGATATTAGACATACTAGGGAATATTTAAGATTTTTCTTGATCTTAACCAGTAAGTTTTATGCCGTTTTCCTGTTTATGATTCAAACTTCCGATTTCTGGCTGAACATATTTCTGGATACAATTCTATTTTGTGTCCTGTTTTAGTGAAATACCATAAGACTTATATATATTGATGGATTCGCCGGAGAGTTTATTTCGAATTTTCTAACGGATCCCAGGTTTGCGTGTTTGTGGCAACGGGAATCCAGATTTGGTGTAGTACTGTCTTGATATCCTGAACTAGAATTCTCGTTGTCCTATCCCTTCTATGTGTTGTCATATCACATGTGCATGCTTATATTCCCAACCTAAACTGTTTACTTTTTCATGCCATGTTATTCTTTCTCTGTTTTGTGCACGCTATATGCTTGTTTAATAGTAATCAAGCCGGGGTTAAGGAAAAGACCTTAGTAGTGGACAATATAGGTATGTGTACTCAGAAGGGGGCTCATGTTTCCCATTTTTATGTTTGATTCATGTTGATACATGAACTGTTGCAATTTATGTTTGATTCATGAATCTGTGGATTTTGTGAACTTGTTGTATTTTATGCTTTGATGCATGAACCTGTTGGTTCGTGTACCTGTTACCTGTTGATTCATGAACCTGTTGATGCATGAACCTGTTGGTTCGTGTACCTGTTTACTATTTGATTCATGTACCTGTTTCTGTTACCTGTTACATGACGCCTAAGTACTCGGCCCTATAGAAACCCACCACTAGGCCTAAATAAAATTTGCATGTAAGTAGCAACCATGTGGTAAAAATTTGGATCCATGAAGTGCTACCTAGATATAGATAAATACAAGACTTGACATGACATGACATAATACTTGTTACATGCTTACTTGTTACATGATTACCTGTACATGCCACTTGACACCTGTTACATGTTTATCTGCTTGCATGATACCTGTTACCTGTCACATGTCACATGCGCCTGTTATCTCATCACACTACTTGATTCTATTTCCTGATTTATGCTAGTCATTCTATCATGTCTATTCCATGCTATGTTGCTTCCGCTGTTACTCTATGTTGTTTATTCTTTTCTTGTACTTGTGCTTGCACTACAAGCGGCCCGTAACTTGCATTAACGGGTGTTTTGTTTCTCTTTTATTTTCCTGCATTTGTTAAATTGCAGATTATGGTGATCAGCTACCCGATGGAGTAAGTGATCTAAGATTCTAGTTGCTGGAGTTCTTGCTTAAATATACTTTCATGCTATTCTTGAATAAATGTAATTTGCTACATGAATCTTGTCTTGGGCAATGTGACCCATAATTCATAACTTGTTCCAGATCTGGTTTATTAGAGATTTATTAAATTTTGTTCAAGTAAATTCTGTTGGTATAATGATTCATTCATGCATGCATGGTTGATTTCTCCTTGTTTACTTCTTGTTATTCATGTGAAATGTTGTAAAGATCCTGACAGCTTATGGATGATGAAAATCATGCGCTGGACTTAGTCACGTATTCGTATTCCGTATTTCCTTTTTAGGAAGCAGGACGTGATAATTCTCCCACTGGTTCTTTTAGAGAACGAATTCTCTCTCTAGAAATATAGCAGTCCGTGCAACAAACACTTTGCCTTCGGGGGGATTATAGAAATAGTATCCATTGGTTTACTTGGGATATCCTACAAAGAAGCACTTATCATATTTGGGACCAAGTTTACAGAGACTTGGTTCCTTACATAGGCTTCACAACCCCATATTTTCATAAAAGTCCCGCTAAGACAACTCCCAGTCCATATCTCATATAGTGTCTCTTGAACCATTTTAGATGGAAAATGGTTAAGTGTGCAATTAGCTGTTAATATAGCATATCCCCAGAAGGAGCTTGAAATATCTGCATGACTCATCATGGATCGGACCATGTCTAATAAGGTCTGGTTTCTTCTCTCAGAGACACCATTCGATTGCGGTGTTCCAGGGGGAGTGAGTTGAGATATTATCCCACACTCTTTAGATGGTCATCAAAATCTTGGCTTAAGTACTCACCACCTTGATCTAATGAAAGGCTTTAATACTTTTACCATGTTGGTTTTGCACTTCATTCTTAAATTCTTTGAACTTTTAAAATGATTCTAATTTGTATTTCATGAGATACACAAACTAATATCTACTGAAATAAGCAGTAAATGTAATGAAGTATTGAAAACATCCTCTAGCCAATGTGTTGAAAGGTCTGCAAACATCACTATGTATGAGAACTAAAAGATCATTAGCCATTTCACATTTTCCGGTGAATGAAGCTTTTGTCATCTTACCCAACAAACAAAGTTCACATACCTCATATGATTCAAAATCAAATGAGTCCAAGAATTCATCTTTTTGGAGTTTGGATATGTGGTTCTCATTTATATGGCCTAAACGAAAATGTCAGAGATAAGTTGGGTTCATATCATTTGATTTGAACATCTTAGTATTTATATTATAGATAACATTTTGAGGTCGAGAATGTAAAGTCCATTACTCAGTTGTGCACAAACATAACAGATATCATTCAAATAAATAAAACAACTTTTGTCCTTTATTATAAATGAAAAACCCTTCTTGTCCAAACAAGAAATAGAAATAATATTTCTACTAATAGCAGACACAAAATAACAGTTCTCTAACTCAATAATAAGCCCAGTGGCCAATGATAAATAACAAGTTCCTACTGCCAAAGCAGCAACTTTTGCTCTATTTTTAACTCGTAGTTCAACTTCGCCCTTAGCCAATGGTCTACTCCTTTTGAGATCCTGCACATTTACACAAATGTGAGACTCACATCTAGTATCTAATACCCAAGATGAAGAACTAGATAAATTGACTTCTATAACAAAAATACCTGTAGTGGAAGTCTCACTTCCTTTCTTCATCTTAAGCTCTTCAAGGTATTTATGGCAGTTCCTCTTCCAATGTCCGGTCTCACCACAGTGGAAGCATGTGCCCTCCTTGGCCACCCCACCCTTAGGTTTCAAGGCAGAAGTGCTGGGCTTGGAATTGCCTCTACCCTTCCCCTTGTCCTTGGGTTTCTTAATATGCTTTTTGCCCTTGTCTTTACCTTCG
Organism: Hemerocallis citrina; assembly: GCA_017893485.1. Lineage (NCBI taxonomy): Eukaryota > Viridiplantae > Streptophyta > Magnoliopsida > Asparagales > Asphodelaceae > Hemerocallis > Hemerocallis citrina. The sequence goes on from CM030365.1 coordinate 170,183,672, forward strand.
GACTGTTGAACCATCAAAATGGTCTTTCCCTTAGTAATGTTCTGCTCAGTCAGTTCTCAACATGCTTAGCAGTTCTGGTAGAGGTTTTTCAGTCTCATTCATATTGTAGTTCATGACGAATTGACTATAACTTCCAGCAACGATTGCAGGACCAAGTCAGTGGCCAACTCTTGACCCAAAGGGAAACCAAGCCTTTCAAGGTTCTCTTATGTACCCAATCATCTTGAGCACATGAGCTCCAACAGGGCTTCCTTCTGCCAGTTTCCATTGAAAACAATGCCTTTGAGACTTTGAACCGTCTCATGCCTAGCCTGCTCTTGGTAGAGGCTCTTGAAATGTACGATCATATCATAGCATCCATGTTCTCATATTGCTTCTGAAGCTTGAAGCTTTAGAGTTCATGGTGGCTAGCACGAGACATCCAACGTCTAAGGCATTATCTTGATGTTTCTTATGAGCATCCCTTTCGGTGCGAGGGGCACTTGCAGTGGGTGGTTCAGGAATAGGGCGGCTCTAGAACATACAACTTTTTTCTCATTTTCATGTACCAGTCTGGGAAATTTGTCCCAGACAATTTTTCCTTCTCAAGGACGGATCGCAATGATAGGTTATTTTGATGTGTTGGATGTCATGGTAATCTATCAATAGAAATATGCAAAATAAATATTATTTCATAGAAATATCTAAAGTAAGAAATATTTATCCATCAACAGAAATATGCAGAGTATGTATCATGACATTGAAATATTAATAAGGTCTTTTATTAAATATATACCTCCTACTATTTTATTCAAATCAACGACCCTCCTCATTGACTCGGAAAATCTCATCGTAAAATTTCTAGTAGGCCAAGATTTATATTTCACCTAGTTTCTGGAGTCAGCTTTGGCTGATCACCCAAAATTCAGTTATTTAGGTAGGGAACATTTCCCAATTACATCATATGTAACTCTTGGATAATTGGGTGAATAACACTACTCTAATCTATCTCATAGACTAAAACCCAACTCTATGCCTCTAACCTTCAATCCTATTGAAATAGTTTAGTTAAGTCAGGCCCAATGGTTGGCAATTGAATATTACTTTTATCCCATCGCGTCTCACTAGGATAGATAAAGACACCCTACTTTGGCAGACCTACACTTAATCGATCCTAGCCTAGACAAATGTCATGCATTGGAAGGCATCTTATTGCAACTTAATATTTACTTTGAGAGGGGGGGGTTGTTATTTTATTAGTTGATCTCACCGTTCATCATCCATCAATATACAACAATGCATCTCATACAAAATTAAAAGCATAAAATTTATGTGACATGGTTGTGGCCCTAACACACTAATTCTCTCAAGCCAATGAGAGTATCAAAAACTGAACAAAGGAATTATACCGTCTTCTCCAAGCAGCTTCACAATCTTGTCCTTGTATGGTTGTCAATTCCTTGCCTCACTGAGATTACATTTACATATAAAGAAAGAATGTACAATTGGAGTGTAGAGAGTGAAAGGATTACATCGAGAATGTAGAGAGAAAGGCACGACCCCACAGGCTGTATTCAAAATACCAAAATATAAATAATATGACACAGAATATAAACCTTGGCATCACATAACAGAACCAACCATCACAGAACTAAGGCCACAACCATGCACCATGCATCAAAGAACATAATAATTAAAAATATTTTGCTATGATTTTATTTAGTTTATTTAAAAGGATTGGTTTTTGGGGAATCATTATTGCCCTGCACAGAGCCATCCTCATCATCCCTTACCACCACCAGAGCATAAACTTTTCATGTTTTAAGAAAACCCTAACACCATTGCAGACGACGCAGGTGCATGAACTACTCATGCTTTAAGAAACCCTAGCGCCACTGCAAATCAAATCTTTCTAGGGTTTTCAATGGTTCCAAACCGATGGCTATCCTAGTGTGGCATGTGTTAACAACAAACACATAAACAAATCCTTATATTGCAACTGCTGCAAAAAATTATATCTTATATGAATCTTTCTACCAAAAGTGCGAACATATCATAAATAGTCACATATCTTTCATAACCGAATTATGGTTTCGCAAGTGGCTCTGATACCGCTGTTAGGTTTCAATGGAAAATACAGATTGAATACACAGCGAAAAAAATACAAAAATTGTTGAAACCTAGTCGTGGATCCATGCGGAAAACCATCAATCGTGTTTAGGAATTATACCTTATGGATGGATCTGATGTCTCCAAGATATGTCGATCACGGCAATGCAATGTTGCGGTGCCTCTAAGGTATCCACACGAAAGGATCAAAACCAAGATTTCCTCACGCCGTGGTGCTAGCTGCGGGATGGGGTTGTTGCTCATGATCTCTCTCTCATAATTTCTGTGATGGCTAGGGTTTTCTCGTGTATCTCTTTTCCATATATATGTATCATATATATAGCTGCAGAAAATTAACCCTAAAAGAGTAATGAGGTTGTTGGGCTCACAATCTGACCTGGGTCAGATTCGTGTGTGGGCCTCTGAACTTTAGTCAGCTCATTTAATCTAATTAAATGTCCAACCAATGTCAGGAGTCCGAGTCTTACTTGGATCCCCTAATTAAATTCATTTTATGAATTTAAATCTCAATTTCGATCCATTATAAGTGTGTGACCCTGTAGGTTCTCGTTATATTGACAATAATACTAAAATCATATTCTAGTATTACAAACAGTGAGCGGTATCTAGGAATACATCACTGTTACTCAAGTAACAGGAATGTCAATGATTAGACATAACCTATCAGTGACCAATGTTACCATGTAGTCTAGTCCCTTTGTCCAAATTTTTTAATTGACCACAAGACATAGACCGTGTCACCCTTGTATAGTTCAATCTTTGGTTTCTTGATCTCTGAGTAGACTTACTAAAACAAATGAACTCAATATCTCATATTGACTCATTTGAGAATGGCCATGCATTTTGCAGTCTCACTCAATCAAGGGCCTCATAGATACTACTCTTGTTATGTAAGAGGGATAAATCCTATCTAAGTCACTCATATCCCTCCGCATGATTTGTAGTATATCCAATAGTCAACTTTATAATCATCTTATTACAGGCAACGTTTGACGATATTAAAATATATAACTTCTCATATAGGGAACCGCAATGACTTAAAGTTAAAGGACTACATACACCATGGTCACTGTGAGGACCGCTTATAACACTCACATAACGATCCATACAGCGTTCTCATGGTGGGTCAGTCCAGTACATTATTACTCTAATATGTATCCATGTGAAGACTTGATATCTTATATCCATGACTCGTGAGATGATGTCATCAGTCTACGCACATACTAGTCTCTATGCATTATTGTTGTCATAATTCACAATAATACTTGACTAGGGACATTTAAGAATAGTGTTCTGATTACAACCAATAGGATCCCACAATCAAGTCATGCACTTGATATCCCATGGTATTGAACCTACTATTCTAACTTTATTATGCTTATATAATCACAATAAATAACACAATAAATGAAATGCCTCATATATAAAATAAATTGTCATAATGCAATGTAAACTAGTAATGTCAATACACAACTGGCCTTTAGGGCATACACCAACACCTCTAGCCTCTACGGGGGCCACCTCTAGCCTCCATTGCATGAACACATGATTACACACCGTATGGAACTAAGTGTCACGTAAGAACTAAGTGTCACGTCATGGGTGACAGGGGACACCTCTAGCCTCCATAACATGAGTACATAATTCCTGAGTACTGGACCCTGTATAATTCGTCACTAGAGTCTAAATGTTAACATACTTGTATGCACCCGACTTGTGGTATGGAACGCAGGATTGCGTGCATTAGTTAGGATTTATAAAAGATTGCTAGACTTGAGATTAACAATGAATATATGCATGACTCATGATTCTAGTTACATGTTACCTGTTACAAGTTTACATGATTCCTGTTTACAAGATTACATGATCCAGTTTACAAGTTTACATGACTCTCGTTACAAGTTTGCATTATTTTTGTTTACACGACATGTTTCTTATTACATGATTCCTTGCTCCCGATTAGTTATATTTTGAGACTTGTTCCATTTGTCACTCGCATTACACTTGATTATGTTGTTTTACAATTACATTTCCAGTTCTTATTGTTTTTCCTGTTATACCTTGTTCTCGTTCCTATTTTGTTTGTACTACTTGCAGCCCGTAGCTTGCTCTAATGGGTACTCCATTCGCCTTTCTTTTGAGTTATGTTATACAGGTATAGACAATGGGTTACTGAAAGAACTCGTCGAACTGTTACTGCATTTCATATTCTCGGACTATTTGGTAAGTTCTTGTATCTCAGATATTGGTTATTGTATTATATTCTTATTCCTGTGATTATTATTGTATTGTTGAGCTTACTGGCATTGTACAGCTTATGGATGATATGAGTTGGCATGCTTATATTATTCGTTGGGTCTCAGTTACGTGCTTGTGTTCCTGTATAATGGGAAGCGGGGCATGACATTTATTGTGTAAAACTAACGAACTGTCGATGGTGTGTGTAATGTTTGACGGAGTTTACACTTATCAGTCTTGTACCTAGCTAGTTGTAGGAGCAACACTGAGAGAGAGTTGTTTTTCAAACTTGATGTATGGGTCCTCCAAAAAAATTTGACAGCCGTATCGAGTGGTAAGTTAAACTCCAAATGTAGCTTCTGCAAGTTTTATTAGAGTAACTACAATCCACGATTGTGTACCTCTAATCTGTCCTTTAAGGGATTTTAACTAGTTTCATGAACATATCGAATGGTGAGTTGAACTCTGATGTGTTGTAACCCTTATTTTTCGTTTTTCGTATTCTTGGTTTATTTTTCTTCTTTCTGGAGTATTTGTACTCTCTTTGTATTTTGGACCATATATTGGAATTGCTTTCAATATATATTTATTTTTGTTTATTTTTTATCTTCTTGTGATTTATTTTTCTGTCCATTGATTTGTTCTTGATCGTTATTATTATTTCGCTTTTCATTGGTTCTTGTTCTCTTTATTTTGTTCTTGGGTGCTCGTGGTGATTTGGTTGCTTATCCTATTGCTCTTGACCCCTAATTAACTACCAAAGCCAAATTATTCTAAATCCTATTTCAAATCCTATTAAACCCAATTACTAATTAATCCCCAACCCATTCTAATTACCCCATTAAACTAATCCTATACCCTGTCATTTCCTAACTACCCACTCAATTTAAACCCTATGCTACCCGAAACCCACCTGAGCCTATGCTACCCGTTACCCACTTCAGAAACCCTAGCATATCCCCTACCCCATATATATATTAACCCATGCAACTGCCCTGTGCTCCTAACCCTAGCCGTCGCCAACATCTCCCTCACCTGCCTTCATCCCGACCGCTGCACACACCCCCTACCCCGAACCCCCTTTTGCTGCCGACCACCCAACCTGCTCACCCCCAAGCCGAGCACCCGCCTCTCCACCATCATCGCCCTCACCATCTCTCCCTCCTTCCGTCCTTTTCCCTGTCCACCGGCGACAGCAATAGCTCCAGCAAGGGCCAGCACCACCACTACCCCGACCGCTCTCTCTCTCTCTTGGTTTGCACGTGCACATGGTTTGCACGGGTGTGATCGTGTGATTTCTTGGTTCGTGGATTTGTTCGTGGGTTTTGTTCGTTTCTGAAAATCTATTCCCGTTATTCTTAGTGTTTGTTTCGTCTTCGGTTAAGGCAAGTAACTTGTACTTAATTCCTTTGTATGATACAAGTCATAAATTCTGCTTGTAGTTTAGTTGGGTTCTACAGACAACTCGGGATGTATCTTGATGAGTATTGTCTCTATAGTGTTATTGACCATAGTTGTCTCACGACACAAATTTGACATGACACAACTTAGGTTTTGACCGTTCTTGATGTGATTATAATTGTGGGATAATTATGAGAAATCGTGTGTTTGTTTGGATCCATGTGATATAGTTAATGTGGACATGCTATATACTATATTTCATGATGTTTGGACATTTAGTAGACTCTGTAACATTTTTGGTTGTGTTTGGGACGAGTTTCGTATGTTGTATGTTGATTTGTTGTTAAGAGGAAAACCTGTATTTTGTTAGTGATCAGTTTTGATTACTATTTTAGACCATATTAAGGTCAGTATCTTAACTTCAGTATTAAACATGATTTTTAGAGAAATCCGTCTTCTTTCCAAACTCTCTAACCTTGATCGATTTCGTTTTCGTATGTGTGATATATGATTGTTTTACTACAGAGGTGTATTTCATTTCCAGATTTCGTTTCTTGATGATTTCGATGACTAAACTATTTTGATACTAGTACTAAGCTTATTATTTTGATTCGAAATTTTGCACAGTATTTCTATATCTATTTAGGGATTACCCATAATTTTGGTGGATTTTATTGATGAGTTTTATGTACCGTTTCATGCTTATTTATAAAGACTATACTTGCTAGATTTTGCTCACTGTTCTGAAAAGATTTATATTTTCACCTTAACTCCTTTTACTGTTTGAAAAATCTTTGTGAATATGAAAGTTATCCTATTTTGTCTATTTTCTTCTCCCTTTGGCAGATTTGGATTTCCTTTCACGGTTTGCGAGATATTACAATTTTTGTACAGCTGTGTTGGGAATTCCAGATTTTCCAAACTATCGTTTCTTGATGTTTTCTGATTTTTGTTGGCTAATCTTACTGGAAAATTATGAAACTTTATATTCTGATACTAGACATATAGGGAAATACCCCAGATTTTTCCTGAATTTATTTGAGGTGTTTTGATACTGTTTTCCTGACTGAGAATTCGATTTACTGATTTCTGGCTGAACGTATTTTCTGGTTTCAAATCAATTTTGAGTTATGTTTTTCTAAAACACTATATGACTTATATGTATCTGCTGGATTCAGTTGGAAGTCTATTTTCCAGATTCTCCGAAGGATTCAGGTTTGGATATTTTTGGTAACTGGAATCGCTGTTTTAGTACTGTACTGTCGTGCTGTCCTGAATTAGGAAGTACCCTATTTTGTTCTGTTATGTGACTATCTTACCATCTGTACATGCTTATCTGTTATTCTGAACTTTTGGGTCGTTATATCATGCTAGATTTACTCTGTTTCATGCACATACACAACTGTCTGATAATAATTATAAAATGATCAAGCCGGGGTTTATGGGAAAAATCTAGTAGTGGAAAAGCATAGAAATGTGTACTTAGAAGGGGGCCGTGTTTCCCATATGGTTATCTGTTATCTGTTATTCTGTACCCTGTCTACATTACATCCTATAGGGAGGTGTAGGGAAGAAGAGAACCACTAGGTTCCATCTGTCTGTCTGGATCTGTTATCTGATATCTGTTTGTCTGAACCCTAAGTACACGGCCATATATGATTCCCTACGAAATCTACAAACGTAACTGTTTTGAATGTAGCAACCATGTGATAAAAGGATGGCACATGAAGTGCTACCTAGTTAGTAATTAATACAAGGCTTATAAGAATCTGTATCTGACATATGAATCTGAATCTGAATCTGAATCTGAATCTGAATCTGAATCTGCTATCTGGCTATCTGATTATCTGATTATCTGATTATCTGTTATCTGTCTGACACTATCACTTGACATCATTATTGGACACTATTTGTATATCTGTCTGCATGCTATTTGACTTTGACACTTGACACATGTTAGTATATCATGCTAGATTCTGTTATACCATGCTACATCTGTTTCTGCTATTATTTAGATTTGTTAGTATTCCATGTACTTGTATCCTGCTTTACAAGCGGCTCGTAACTTGCATTGACGGATACTTTTTTTCCCTTCTCCTACAATTTATTGATTGCAGATCAGGATGGTCGTTTTCCCGATGGTATTAGAGAAATGAAATATTAGTGCTGGACTTCTTTTGCTATTATTATTATCTGTTGCTTTTGAACAATGTATATGAGTATATGGGCTTTATTTGTATTTGGGCGATGTGACCCAGGATATTAACTTATTCGGATCTGTTTATTTGAGACTATTATATTATTGGTTTTCAATTAAATTCTGTTGGCACTTTGTTTTGTTTTGAGATATATATGTCTATGTGAGGATGATTCTTTTGGCTTCCGACTCTGATTATTCCGAGATTTGTTGTAAGATTCTGAACAGCTTATGGATGATACAAATCATTCGCTGGGTTGAGTCGCGTATCCGTATTCCGTATTCTTTTGGGAAGCGGGGCGTGACAACTGCTTAATTACATGTTGCTAAAGTAACTTCGAGTCATAGGTATGGATTCCAAACTTGTTAGTCTAGGTATTAACAGGTTGCAGAAGCAGATCGAATGGCGAGTTGAACTTCGGGCTTGCTTTGTCGCAAGTTGCTGAAGTAATATCGAGCAAGGGTATGGACTCTAAACCTGTCATCGAGGCGCTAACGGATTGCATATTCAGATCAAATAGTGAGGCAAACTTTGAAATTACTTTATTGCAAATTGCTAGAGTAACTTTGAGTCATGGGTATGGACTCTAAACCCCGTCTTATAAGGAGCTTTTAATGAGTTTTTTGTGCCATTTTTAGGAGTTGCTTGGCATTTAACTCATTGTATGCATCTGTAGAGTTGTACAATAACATTGAAAATTTTAATACAATATTTTATTGGAAAACAAAACTAAGCAGCTGCTCTAGTGGCTGGCCGTTATTACATGCAGTGACCGGTAGTTAAAGTGGTCTTTACTGAAAAGTAAAGCTAAATAGTTAATTTAGTGGCCGACATTTATTACAAATTGATAAAGTTTGCTACTACTATGAAAAGATGACTTTAGAGGCTCTCGTTCAACTTCATAAGGTTTTTTACTTTTCAAGTCCCTGCTGATATCTCCTTGCCCCTCGGGTCTTCAAGTTGATGTGTCGTTAGGCGAACAACTTGTTGGACCTTGTATGGACTTGCCTGTTATGGAGCGAGCCTCCCTTTGTTTTGCAAAGAAAAGGGAAGATTTTCAAATTCGCTAATGTGTTTTGGCAGGACTAGTTCTTTCCGTTGAATGAGCGGAGTGGCTTCAGGCGGGGGATTCAGGTTTATTACTGTGTTATGATGAGAACGAGTTTGGACCTGGTGAGAGATGAATTTTCAGGTTTGGAAGTTCTTGGCATGATTGTTTATGGCAGTGGCTTCAAGCTTATTTACAGTCTTAGAATTATTGTGACTGATTTCTGGCAGTAACTTTATGGCATCGAGGGGGAGAAGCGAGCCTCCCATTGTAGCGGTGTAGCATGCTTGTGCTTCCTATTGGCTCCCTACAACTTGGCATACGCCTGCTGTTGTTGGGAACTTCATTTCCATGTGGAAGGCGGAAGCAACTGCATGGAAGGCCGCTAGGCCGGGACGACCGAATATTGCATTATATGCGGCTTTGACATCGACTACCATAAAGTCTAGTACTTCTATTCGAATAGCGGGGGCTTTTCCTACTGTCACATCGAGTGTGACGATTCCTTCTACCGAGGACACGGGATAATCCATGGAGTGTAAAATCGGCTGGGTTGAACTGGTCCCGGGAGAGCTTGAGGCCATTGAAAGTGTTCATGAAAATGATGTTTACCGAGCTGCCGTTGTCCACCACGATGCGGCGTACCTCATGATTCACCATGTAAAGGTTTATGACCAATGCGTTCCAATGAGGTGTTCAGACACCTTCTAAGTCCTTGTCAAAGAAAAATATCGGGGCCCCAGTGCTCTTGGCATGTGAGATGTTATGTACTTAGTTGACTTCCCTGACAAAGGCTTTGCGGGAGGAGTTGGAATCTCCCCCCGGTGCTCTTGAAGCTTATTAGCCCCTCGTGCTAGAGGGGTTTCGACATTGTTGTTTTATTGGAAAAATCGAGAGAAATAGCCTCGGAAAATTATGCCTTCAAGTTCTTCTTTGGGCTCGACAGTTGTCAATAGTGTGTCCATGATCTCTGTGAAACACGCACCACTTGTTTTTGTCTCTTCTCTTGCAAGCTATGGAGATCTTGGGGGGAGGGTAGATTATTTTGTCCTTCTCAACTTCCATGAGGATGGCTGATACGCTTGCGTTGAGAGGAGTGAACTTGTCGAAGCGTGGTGCTGGAGGTGGACGATGTTGACCTGCAACGTCTTTCAGAAATTTTCAAGTTCCTTCCTCGTTTGTATTCTTTTGCTTGTTCTCGGAAGATGAATAGTTGTTGCCTTGAGGTTAAAGAGCTTCCTTGACTCTGATATATATTTTTTACTTCTTTCTAGGAGCTCAGTGAAACTTTTGGGTGGCTTCTTCGCGATGGAGGCTTTTAGGTCTTTGTTAGTGATGTTGTGGCAGAAAACGGCAGCCACCACTGATGAGTCTAGGGATGAGATGGGCCTTGCATCAGCTGTGAAGTGCTTGACAAAGTCATTCAGTAGTTCTCCGTATCTTTGCTTCAATTCCAATAGGGAGACATTTATTTTTTCAGCCTTACGGCTGGTACCGAAGTGTGCTATGAAGAGTTCCTCGAACTGGTCGAAGGAGAATATTGACCGTGGAGTGAGGTGGGAGTACTATTCTATTGCAGATCCTTTCAAAGTTGCGGGGAATGTTCAACACATAAGCGCATTGGTGGCATTGTAGACCATCATGAGGGGCTTGAAACTCTCGATATGGTTAGTCGGGTCTGATTTCTCATCGTATGCTTTAAAATTGAGGAGCTCTTAAGTCCTTCGAGATGGGTGCATCGAGGATGGTTTTGCTAAAATAAGGTTGACTGAGGTGGTAGACCCTGCTGGAGCGGTTCCCCTCATTCTTCATTTGTTCTAGACGATCTTCGACCTCTCGGATATGGCGAATGACTTGGTCGTCCTTTCTCCTTGGATCCAGTTGAGTCGCCGGATTCTCCTTTGGAGGGATGGCCCGGATCTTGACTACCTTGGATAGCTCGGGGAGGATGTCGAGCTTGAACTTCTTCAATTCGGCTCTAGTGACTAGGGCATGTTTCTCTTTGTTCCGCTCAAGAAGCTTTCGACTCTCATGAATCAGGCTTCTTATTACAGTACACCCCCCTGTGAAAGAAGGAACGCCTTGATCTCTGTCTAGGAAAGTTGCTTCTCCGGTTTTCCAGACGTTCTGAGCATGAGGCGTCAGTTCGGGCGCGCCTCTCGTCCAAGCGGATTCGTAGATTAGTTCCTTGTTTCCTGGCGGTGATGATTTGGCAGAGATCTCTAGATCCTCGTGGACTTTGCGAGGTCATTGAATCGGTTGAAGCATTATAGACTGAGACACGGTCGTACAGAGAATATTGTTCATGACAGCTTTGCGTGAGCCCTCCGGTGCCTTTCTGTTGTCGAGAGCTTGACTGGGCTGTCGGGGCTGCTATTGAAGATGAATCGGATCTCCCACATGAGACAATGGTTGACGAAGAGATTAGGTACGACGGCTTGAGGCCGCCGCTCTGCCTCTTAGTCTCGGTAGCATAGCGGTAAATCTGATTTGTGTAGTTTCCCACAGATGGAGTCAATCTATGTCGATGTGGTTTTCATTTACCAGTGCGTAGGTGGTCTAAGTTCCTATGACCGAGTTTTTCTGGCCCCTGTGAACATCTTTTTTGATGTATTAAAGAGGGCCTGCTGCTTATTTTGGTATGGGAACAAACAGATTGTGAGTTAATAGTTGATAGAAACTACTTAAAACCTAACCTTTGATCATTACCATGAAATGTGGTTAGAGCTCCTAAGATTGAATCTGGATCGTTGATTGAAAATCGTGATCTGGATCCGACGGTTGTTGACGCGGGCTAATGGACCTGCAAAAAGCCTGAAACACCGGGGCCCCGGTGACAGACCCTCCGACGCTCAAGTCAGAACCAGAGAGAGAAAGAGAGTTTGAGAGAGAAACTGTTGATTACCTTCTGACTGAGGAGGGGGGAGGAGTTTATAGGCCTGAGAAACAGTACAGGAGATTGATATGAATCCATTAGATCGACTATGAATCCTTATCTCAAAACCTAAAGCGACTTATATTGTGGAACAAAACAACAGAGCTATAATGACTTAGAACGAAGGGAGTAACATAGAAGGACTATTCATATCTAGCCATACCATTAGATTATATTGACAATTCCAAAAAACGGTTCATACTATCATCATAGTATGATGACGGTCGGGCGAATATGCCCCCATCATCTAGCGGTTCAGGACATCTCTCTTTCAAGGAGGCAGCGGGGATTCAACTTCCCCTGGGGGTAGGGTACTTCAAAAGGATATTGATCAAGGATTATCAATAAGCCTTTCTTCATGGTTGATGCCCGAGCGGTTAACGGGGACAAACTGTAAATTTGTTGGCAATATGTCTACGCTAGTTCAAATCCAACTCGGCCCAAAACTGCACCACTCCGTGACATGAGTATGATAGAACCAATTTGTTGTACATAAAAGAAATGACTGATCCGTAGAAGGATCCGTCGAAGGATCAGTCATTTTTTTTCTCATTAAAATGTTGATTATTTATCTAGTTGTTAGAAATGGGTAATCACTAGTTACTGATAATCCGTACAACATAACAGGTAGAGTGTTCTCATGAAACCATATGAATATGTATACTATACACCTAGTTGGGATTGTAATTCAATCTGTCAGAGCACCGCCCTGTCAAGGCGGAAGCTGCGGGTTCGAGCCTCATCAATCCCGAACTAGGATCAGATGAATTTCTCAATTAATCTCTGTATTTTTCGAAAGGGGAGACTAGGATTTTGTTGTATGATTTTGCTGTATACACATTTGGACATAGCAAAAATCATCTCTGTGTATACATACAGCAAAAATACAAGTTTCTAGCATCATGCCAAATGTGTCCAAAAAATAAAAGCAAAGCAACCTCTTGGACTACTACGAAAAACGCCAACAAATTTCAAAAGTAGCCCGGTCGAATTCAACATTTTCACCTACTTATGCATGTCTAGCGTATCATGTGGCTGCAGCAAGTATCCGTATGGTCCACTGGTAAGCCTATTCACTAGCAAGCAAAATATCAAGAGTTCGCATCATGCTTGCACCAAATCTACAATTAAATTTATATATGGGTAGGTGCATGGGTGGCCATACGGCCTTGTTCCAAAAAATAGCTAACCAAATAATTGTGTGTGTGTGTGTGTGGTGATTCACAAACATCATGTGAGCCATGGTCCAGCGGATTTTCTTCCGGTACTCAACCCACCAGTTTGCTATGTCTAATAGCAGAAGAAACTCTTGGATTCCCAACGCAAATCCAATGATGAAAACCAGTGATTCACAAACATCATGTGAGCAATGGTCCAGCGGATTTTCTTCCGGTACTCAACCCAACAGTTTTGCTATGTCTAATAGCAGAAGAAACACTTTAACCATAGAAACTTGTACTCATCCATAATGCTTTGCCTTAGTGCAGCATATTGTTCCAAAACTAGACAAAGGTGTCAAAGCGAACTCTTGGCAACATTCAGCATATTGTGCAAATAATGAACTGGATTCTCAAGAGAGAATATTATGGTGTAAATAGAAATAAAGTAGAAAAAACAAGCATTATTCGTTGTCACCTTCAAGATTGTACAAAAATAACTAACCAAATATCTGAACTCAACTCACCAAACTCTGAACGGATAAGTGAAAATCTGAACGCAGATGGATTAGGAATCAATGCAAGGATAAGATGTATACACATAGCACCAGAATATGGCAACCAATAAGCACTTTAATTGGAATAAAATAATAAAACTAGTAATAAATTAAGATGGAACCAGATGAGAACTTCATTACCATTTCAAGACCAATACCTGAGGATGAGGAATACAGGAAAATATGCAAAATACTACCATCTTAAGAGTCTTGACATACAAAGGATACAAATAGCAACAATCAACCAAAACAAAACAGTAAAGCATAGTATATGCAGTGTCCTTCTATAACAATTCCATTTAATAAGACTTTACAACAACACCGCCATTCAAGAGTTATTTTGTAAATGCAAAACAGCTTAGCTGCTGGAACTTGAGATCAACAGATGAATCAATGAAGCTGATCCTTTGACAAAAGATTTTCGGCCTTTTTCTTGATCTGCATAACTTCTAAAATGCCGAGTTTGGACCAGTACCTTATTTCTAGAAAAAAGGTGAACGTTATGTTTCTACGGTGATCTAAATGTTTCACCGGCATAACGCACATTTCCAAGCTCCTCTTCAATGCGCAGTAGCTAAACAAAGAGAAAGCAAAAAAAATTTGAGATTATCATTAAGTGGAAAAGGATTAACAAATAGTCCAAGTTCAGTATGGAATCTGTGAACTTGTGAAATAGCTATGGCACGTATCATGTAAAAGCAGAAGAGAAAAAAAAAATTGCAAAGATGTTAAATTGATCTCTAACATTATAACTAAAGAGCGATATGTGTAGCTACTAGCCAATGTGCACAAGTGGACATTGGGTGTATGGCTCCATTAGATCCTACTATCATCGCCACCGATCTATTCAAATGCCATTCAATAAGTGTGGCTCTATTTAATCTTGTCCACCCATACAAATTCAATGTCCAAAACTAATATTAAATGCATTATAATTCACAGGCATCTTAATGGGCTTTACAACTTCTCAAAAGTTTTAATCCCAATCTTGAGGGCAAAAATTTATATATATTCACATGCATCGCACGTACATTTGAACTACTAATAATTGTTAATTGGAAGTGCTCCACCTAGCATTGGTATCGGGTCGGGTCGGGTCGGGTCCTTCACTACCCGGACCCGGACCCGGACCCGGTCCCCTACGGGTCCAAAAATTGGACCCGGACCCCTACGGGTCCAAAAATTGGACCCGGACCCGGACCCCGACCCATGAGGACCGGGTCCGGGTCCTATTAAAATATTCCAACCCGTTCGGGTAGGAGTGGGAATGTGAGCGGCGAGTGGAGGATTTAGAATATAGGAGAGAAGAAAAAGGCATGAGTTTTGAGTTTGGAAGAGGAAGATTTAGAATTGATGAGGAAGGAGGGGAGGGATGAGGATAGATTATTTATGTTTATGTTGATTTTTTTTAATAGGTCCGGGTCGGATCTCTTTTGAGCGGATCCGAACCCGAAAGTACAAGGGTCCCATTTTAGGATCCTGACCCGGACCCGGATAGGCCGGGTCGGTTCCGGTCCAATGCAGGGTCCAGATCGGATCCGGGTTTCGGGTATTTATATCAATGCTAGCTCCACCGAATGGACTCATTTTTTCACATGCATCGCACGAGTGGAATAAAATAATGCTTGGTGTACTCCACCGAATGGACTCATTTTGGACACCAAAACACAAGAATGTGGACCCATGTAAAAATGCATTTTCGGTAGTTGCTTGTGGGTTCCACACTTTCTCTTAAGTACAAAATGAGTCTAAAATGTGGAGTATCAGTTAGCATTATTCCAAAGTAATAGCATATAATTTCTTCAAGCATTGTTCTATTCTATCTTTGAATGCGAAGTGTTTATTATGACACTATTCAGTTTCATTCATCATAGTTATTTTTCCTGCTAACCCTTGGCCCTTATCAAGCTAAACAAAAATAGAAGGAATAGCAAAAGCCTAAAGCAAATGCCAAAAAAAAAAGAGCCCAAAGGGGGGTAAGCCTCTAGTGGAAGATTTAGGAGCAGCACAATGGCCTTCTAATTTTGGTGGATCCTTTAAACCAATACGGAAATTGTCAATTGTGTGCAGTGTAGTGATTCATCTCTTGAGCCTTGATAACAATACTAACATAAATAGCACAGAACAAAGCATAAGAAACTTGCATTTATTTTTCTATATGATATACCTAATGAAATGCATAATTAAACAATAGCCAAACAAGACGGGCTTTTTCCGTCAAAAATCTAAAAATAATACTGATGAGGACATCAATTTTATTTAGTTTAGGATTTTATTTCAGTACCATATTTGTTTTTTGCAATTATAGCCATATGTAATCTTTTTTGTATTTTTTAAATTTTGAGAATATTTTGAGATTTGTATCTTGATTTGTTTTAAACCTATATATAGGCCTTGAGATTAATGAGAAAGTATGTTATTCTTGATTTTAAAAAAATTATTGTGTTGAGTTTTTGCTCTTCCTCTCTCTCTTTGTGTGATACAAGTGAGATCCAAATTATTAGGGTTTGTGATAAACTCTAAAATCTATCCCTCCAAAAAAAAATCCTCCAAATAAAATTACCCAAACCCTAATTCCCAAATCCAACTCTAATTTCACTTTCCTCTTCTTCCCCCCTGCTGTTGATCCCCCACGTCATCATCCTCCCAACGCCGTCGACACGCCCCCCACTGGCCACCTGCGACGCCGCATCCCCCGCCGGCCTTGCCTCTAGCTGACATCGCTGATGTTCCTTTGGGGTTGCCCTGTTGCTGCTGTCTCTCTCTTACTATTGTTGCTGATTTACCGTGTTCGTCGCTGCCGCCATCCAAGATCTACGTTGAATTCTTCGAAATCTCGGTATACTCTTTCCACTTTTCTAATATTTGTGTAATACTGCTTTATCATCTCTATTATATTATTCAATTTAACTGTCAACCACAAATATTGAGACTGAGCGTTCCACTTGCTTAATTAGAGTACAAATCGGTATTGAATCTTTTTACTTGCTAAGAACGCTTAGGAATTTAATTATTGATTGTTAGAACTGAATTATTAATTGGGCTTGTTAAACTTAATTCAATTCTTGAAAATCCATCAAACCAATTAATTGTTTAAAATTCTAACTTTGATCCGCATTACATGTTGGTAAAATTAACCCGTTAAGATTCTTAGAAATTCTCTATTTAGGATGTTTTACATCATTTTGGTATCAGAGCGAAGGTTCTTAAAACCCTAGTTCTTGCATCATTTAGGCATCAATTTTTGCATTCATTTAGGATCGGGTAGTCTTTTATTTTTTTTCTTTCTTTATTTTAGATCATTTCATATTTATTATTAAAAAAAACTAGCACACACATGACTCCTAGTTTTTCACTTTTGGTGAATGCGTCTTCGCAACACCATCCCAAATCCTAAAGAGCCTTTCTTATCCCTCCCAAATCACCCAACTAGGAACCCTAGACCTTTCCGAACTGAAATGGACAACTCTGATATTTCCGCTACCCTAGCTGTCATTCAAGCAACTCTTGCCAATATTAATCAGATGCTTGAGAAAGTGAAATTAAATCAAACTGTTTCCCCTGAGCTTCATGTTGATCGTCAGATCCCTCAAGGGAATGTTCGTGACGATCGACGTCAAGAACGTGACCCTGACGAACAATATAAGAAAAACGTTAAGGCTGATGTTCCCCATTTTGAAGGCCACATGGAACCCCAAGCTTACCTTGATTGGATCCGTGCGACGGACCACTACTTTGTGTGGGTTGACATGAGCGAAGCCCTGAAAATTAAATTTGCCATTATGAAATTGACGGGTAAAGCTCAACAACACTGGACCAATCTTGAACATGCCCGCAGAGGTCGAGGCCTGGCACCCATAGCCACTTGGGAAGCCATAAAAGAAAAGCTAACTGAGAGATATGTACCGTTATCATTCCACACCCGATTGCTAGATTCGTGGAACCAACTTTATCAAGGAAGTAAATCCACACAAGAATGTATTGATAAATTTGATGACTTCCTTATTCGGTGCAATGCTTTAGGTAAAGAGAGTGAAGAACAAACTCTCTCTAGGTTCAAGGCTGGATTACGAGCCGATCTGAGGAACGAGCTAATTCATAGAAATGTAGACTCACTAACGGAAGCTTATGCTCTTGTCCTCGATATGGATTCCCTTAAAGCAAGTTCCCATTACAAGTCCAGCGATTCGATGGATCATTCCTCCAGAATGAATCCTCTCGATCCCTCTAGACCTGAGCACTCCTCTCCTCAGTACCCTAACAAGTCTTATCCAAACAAACATACTTCAAATTCCTATCCACTTAGAAATGACAACACGGGTAAGAACACTGAAAGAGACTATTCTAAGATTGATCCTCTCACTAAGTGCTATAAATGTAAGAGTTACGGCCATATTGCTGGCAACTGCCCCAGCCCAAGTAGGATAAATATAGTAGAGGGTACCGCAGTCATCGCTGATGAGCCCGACACTGAGTTTACCTATGAACCTAATGTAAGTGATGACTTTGATGAAAAAGAGGATGACCAGTCTCGCAATTATATTCAGTCTGTCCAGTCACCTCCATTGAGTGTACCTGAGTCACTCATCCCTTTCCAAGTCACTTGGCAACTTATAGATTTTACCCCTGTGTTAGAACATCACAAAGTCACAGGGTCTGCATCCATATTTTCATTCTGCATTCATGATTTGCATAGAAAAATTTCCAAGGAACTTAATGAGAATAATTTTAACTACACGTTAATAACAGATACAAGAAGAAAATTTAAAACTCTTGATGTTGGTGACGAAGTGATGGTTCGGATTCATCCGGAACGGTTTCCATCAGGATCCGTTAACAATTTGAACATACGTGCTGCAGGCCCATTTAAGATTCTACATGCAATCAATGATAATACCTATGTCGTTGACCTTCCTAAAGGTTTTGGCAAGGTTTTGGCATAAGACTTTCAATATTGAGGATCTAGTACATTATGAAGGCTCAAAATTCAATCCTAGGAATTTTCTTATAGATAAGCCTACCCTGCAGCCTAATAGTGAGATTCCCACATTTATCCCTTTACCTGATACTATTCACCCACCGACAGAGGAATTGAATAATATTTTAGATGATCAGATAATCTCCAGAAGAGATGGTAGTATGCACAAGTATTTGGTGAGGTGGAAAAACAAGCCGAAGTCGGATGACACTTGCAGTGATTGTGAGGGACTCCCGCAACTGGATCCAGATCTTTTGGAACACCATGACAGGATCACTTGTTTTGACTCGACTGGGTCGAGCTCTCTCTCACCCGGAGAGAATGACGAGGACATCAATTTTATTTAGTTTAGGATTTTATTTCAGTACCATATTTATTTTTGGCAATTATAGCCATATGTAATCTTTTTTGTATTTTTTAGATTTTGTGAATATTTTGAGATTTGTATCTTGATTTGTTTTAAGCCTATATATAGGCCTTGAGATTAATGAGAAAGTATGTCATTCTTGATTAAAAAAAATTATTGTGTTGAGTTTTTGCTCTTCCTCTCTCTTTGTGTGATACAAGTGAGATCCAAATTATTAAGGTTTGTGATAAATCCTAATACAATTTTAGGGTTTGTGATAAACTCTAAAATCTATCCCAAAAAAAATCCTCCAAATAAAATTACTCAAACCCTAATTCCCAAACCCAACCCTAATTTCACTTTCCTCTTCTTCCCCTCTGCTGTTGATCCCGACCAACCCCCACGTCGTCATCCTCCCACCGCCGTCGACGCGCCCCCCACTGGCCGCCTGCGACGCCGCGCCCCCGCCGGCCTTGCCTCTAGCTGACATCGCTGATGTTCCTTTGGGGTTGCCCTGTTGCTGCTGTCTCTCTTACTATTGTTGCTTATTTGCCGTGTTCGTCGTTGCCGCCATCCAAGATCTACGCTGAATTCTTTGAAATCTCGGTATACTCTTTCCACTTTTCTAATATTTGTGTAATACTGCTTTATCATCTCTATTATATTATTCAATTTACCTGTCAACCACAAATATTGAGATTGAGCATTCCACTTACTTAATTAGAGTACAAATCGGTATTGAATCTTTTACTTGCTAAGAACGCTTAGGAATTTAATTATTGATTGTTAGAACTGAATTATTAACTGAGCTTGTTAAACTTAATTCAATTCTTGAAAATTCATCAAACCAATTAATTGTTTAAAATTCTAACTTTGATCCGTATTACATGTAAAATTAACCCGTTAAGATTCTTGGAAATTCTCTATTTAGTGTTAGTTTTACTTCAAATACACATTAGTCTATCAAGAAACATCACAATAAAGAAAAATAGATAGAGAGTCAACATCAATCAAAATTACTTTTAATTTAAAAATTACTTAGCCTGTTAAAAAAGAATCTATAATTTAGTTGGATTATTTGTATGTACACACATACATATATACTGGTATAAAATTGTACCAAAATTTGAGTTTTTGGTGTTAAAGAACTTGGCTAATTGATGCACTAACTCAACTTCTGCAGAACATCATTTTAGCACATGTTATACACGCGTCCACCTTTAATGGGAATAAGAATGTACACCATGACATTTATCAACATTTCCGTTATTTCTCATTTATTATTGCTTAATGCTGTGTTATTTTAAAATGAGTTCAAGTTTGGCTTATATTATTTAAAAGTCTTTAGAGCACTGGTTTGTTTTAGTTAGCCTCTATCAGTAGTATTAGTAAAAGTATTAATCATTTTATTATTGTCAATTATTTCCCAGTATTATTTTCTCCTCTCCTAAATTGGTCATAATATTCTACATTAAGAATATAAATGATTTCATTAGTAGAATTTCACACCTTTTGTTGTAGCACGAGAAGCTACTTATTCATAATTAACTATATTATTTACTCAATTTCAGTTGTAGCTTCCATCTCTTACTTTCTTTGGAATAATTCATATCAGATTAATAAAATTATAATCATCATTGTTTAATGTGAATTAACATTAAGTTGTTTCAAGGAATTATTGATGAGAACATCGGTTCTGTTTTGTTTTGTTTTGTTTTGAGATTTAGTCATATGTAGTAGTTTTACAATTTGCACCCTTTATTTTCTGCATTAGAATATTTTGGAAATTTGTATTGACATTTTGTTTTAAGTCTATATATAGACCTTGAGAATAATGAGAATGTATGCTATTCTTGATTAAAAAATATTGTGTTGAGTTATTGCTCTGCATTCTTTTCTTGTGTGTGATACCATAAGAAATTATTAAGGTTTATGAGAAATCCTAAGAAAATTTTAGGGTTTGTGATAAACTCTAAAACTACACCAAATCCAATACAAATTCCAACCTTAACCCCCAATTTTCACAGCCGCCATCTTCCCCCTTCTCCTTCTTCTTCCTCTCCGTTGAACCCACTTCCCCTCTTCTTGACTCCACCAAAACCCCGACCACCACCTCCCATCATCACCCCACCACCCGCAACACCCCGCAGCCTCCTCTCCTTCTCCACCGCAGTCACAACCCGAGGCCACTCCTTCCGCCTGAACCCATCACCGAATGCCTCTTCTTCATCATCTCCACCTCGTCGCCTCTACAGCAGCCTCATCCCCTTCTCTCCCTCACCACCGATCAACCCTCTCAACCCCTCCATCACCACCCGACACCATCCCCCACTCCAAATCCCTTCAACTTCGAAACCATATTCCCCAAATCCACTTCAATCCAAACCCTAATCCCCAAATCCACTCAAATCTGAAATCGTAATTCTCAAATCCAACTCAAATTCGAGACCCTAATTCTCACATGAAGAAGATGATTCTTGGAGTACAACATTGTTGACGTCAATGATTAGCATACTATTCCTCTCCATTATGACACAATCCTCGAATCTTGGTAGCTTCTTTCCATTCTCATTTATTTGTGATACTATCCATCGTCTCTAAAATATTATTTGATTTATTTGTCGTCCACAAATCTGAGAGTGTGTACTTCTACTTGCTAATTAGAGTACAAATCATTATTGCATATTTTACTTGCTAAGAACGCCTAGGTATATAATTATTGATTGTTAGGATTGAATCTTTAATTGGGCTTGTTAAACTATTTCATATCTTGAAAATCCATTATACCAATTATTAGTTTTAATTTCCAACTTAATCGGCATTACATGTTGGTAAACTTAATCTATTAATATTCTTGGAAAAATCTCTATTTAGGGTTAAGTTTAAATTAATAATAGTACGCAGCTACCAATGATCCTTTTAATGGAAGAGATTCATTAATCTCATTCAGTCGTATCTTAACTAGCTTCTTTCAACTAATCAGATATTATATTTTGCCACTGATATAAACCTTTGGGTCACTTGCAAATTTACAAGTTAAACCTTTTGGGATGTGAAAGGTCTCAAGTATAATTAATAGTTTGATTTTGTAAGACATGTACGGATAAGAACATGAAAGACACATTGATATTTAGAAATTCAATGGCGTGCCATCATGCAGTCATATCTATATACATAAGAATGTTATCAGAAATCACATAATTTACAATGTTGAAATATCTCATGTACAATAATATATTTTTTACAAAACTATTATTTAATAATTCACTTATATTAAGAGAATGATGAGTTGCTCAAACTAAAAGATCAAATGCAACTGAAGTTTGAATTGGCGTGGCAAGTAAGACGGTATGCATCTTTGCAAGCTAACACTTCGAGCTATGTTCACTCTTCAATTGAAAATTAAAATCATCAACACCATCATTATTTTGATATGAGCTATATTTGAAAATTTTAAATTAAAGTTGTGTTGTGAACATTTTTTGTGTTATATATTCATTTACTTGTAAAGCAAATACAACTATTTCGATTTAATGCAAATATATATATATTTTTAGCGCATTTCAGCTATAAGGTTTGTGACAATTTAATTTCATTCATGGCCTTGTCATATTACCCTAATAAGGGAGTCATATCTTTAAGAAATTATTTCTCATGTTATGTGCAATTTTAATTCACTTTCTCATATATGACTAACCTATTTCAAAAGAAAGTGTGATCATAGATGCAAGAAAGATTGAAAGAAGGAAAATTGATCAAAAGCTTGAAGTGAACAAGCACATAATATAAATAGACTATAATTCTATTAAGGCCCGAACTTTATAAAGTCCTTATTATTGGGTCAATCTTGGAATTGAGTCCTAGATTTCTAGTTGTGGAAACCCAACCTCTGTGATAGGTAGCCCCTGAAAGGAGGTTCAATGTGGGAATAACAAGCAGATTGGTTGGTATGGAGCACAATTAATATTTTATAGGAGTTTTATACTCCATTCCCAACCCTAAGGTGATATAAGTGCTCTTGTGTAGTGATTAAGGATGAGTCTATTAAGCTCTTAATGAAAACCGATTAGGACAACCTAGAGATGTGACTCTACACACATCCCTAAGGGGCTCACCTATATGAAAAAGTCCATACAAGGGCACGGGTACGGGGCATTGGCAACCCATGCGCTTTCATGAAAAATCAAGGTACTTGCGCACGGACTCAAATTGGCACATCTGTTGGCTGAGTTTTCCATACTGTGTTTGTTAATGTTTGTTACAGTTAAAGTTTGGGTCAAAGGAACGAAGTTCAAGACATAGTTCACTTCAAATTCCTACGGATGTAAACTATCGCTAAGTGAGGCAAGGAAGATTCCTCAACTATTGCACATTACAAACACCCAACAACTTATTATTTTTTTTTTATGACTTGAAAAAGAATATCTTTTATACTTTAAAAATTATTTTCAAAAAACATCTATTAGTAGAATTTAGAGTTTTGAGGGAACTTTGAGGGAAAACTCGAAATTCCTTAAATATTTAATTAAATATTTCTACATGTACTTCACGTGTTGACTCATTCAAAACCATCATCTTTTGCTTGACCTTTGGTATTTTTTTCCATAACCTTTTTGTATTTTATAACCTTTCGCATGCTAATTGCATTCACTAATGATTTTGAATTACTTCATTGTTTTTTGCTTTATTTATATTGCCTTATATGCATCAAATAACTTTCTCATTAACTCATGATTTTAGGAGAAATTAAACTCTTTAAAAATGACAAGCCTATATATAAAGCCAATGATTCTATATGATGTACATATAGTTCTTTATCGCCTCTATACTATTATTTGATGATTATTCCAAGTTAAAATCTACCCTACTATACTTTATTTTAGTTGGGTGTTGAAGGATCTCAGCCTACCCTTCCACGATCGTGTTCACAGGTGGGTCTAGGTGGGTCTATATCTTGGGGTGTACTCCTAAGCCACCCACACGAGGGTTAGAAATCGCCTTAGGTCAATGTCTCGTGCACGGCTCCGGCTTAATGTATTATTTATGCTAGTATTTCAGACAAAGCAAAAGGCATTATACACTTCCAAATAGGTCAATCCTACCAGACCTTCGGTTAGTACATTTGTTCTACTTTTAATAACTATTTACTTGTTATTTATCTCGATTATGCTGACCATATTTTAAACATATTTGACTAGCTCTTATAAAATGAATAATTTAATCAACTCAATGCCGTTCCTAT
Source organism: Hemerocallis citrina (assembly GCA_017893485.1). Taxonomy (NCBI): domain Eukaryota; kingdom Viridiplantae; phylum Streptophyta; class Magnoliopsida; order Asparagales; family Asphodelaceae; genus Hemerocallis; species Hemerocallis citrina. The sequence continues at coordinate 170,207,881 of CM030365.1, forward strand.
CGTATTCCCCAAAGTTTTCTTAACATTTATGGATTCAGACCATCCTTTTCGTTACCTCTTCATCATCTTCGCAAAAACTTATAGTACTCTTCTTAGCCAGCATCTCCTACTATGTCGTGTGTGCATCTCCATCTCCAAATAAAGTTTGAAATATTATTTTTGCTTAAGCTCAATCAATTAGCAATTTATCTAGTGATCTAATTCTTGAAGATTATGAAGGAGCGAAAAAATTAACAACTCCCTCATTTTTATTTTTATTTTTTGAAACTAGATCATAGTAAAATGCACACACTTTTTCCCCACAAAGGGAAATGATGCAGCAGCCAAACGGGATTCGAACTCCCAACCTCTCACTCACTAGCAAAACAGGCTGACCACTAGACCCTAGTAGCACTTGAGTACTTACTAAATGAACAAGAATCTACTATTGATTCTACAATTATCACTCTTCTTCAATTAATGGGCAAGGAAGAAGGAACAAAAGGGATTTTGATTGGGAAGCTAATTTAATTTTCTTTTTCTTAGTTCACTATCGCAAACTGGCTATTAAATGGGTTCAATTGAGAATATATGAAAATCCCTTATGACTGAATTAATTGTTGGTCTTCAAACTTTTTTTAATGTGAAAACACAGCTTGTAATTAGTACCAATGTCTATTATCTTACTAATCTGCACATTCTATTGATTGAGGGCGAGACAAAGAAAGTAATGGTTGAGATGACTAATGGAATATAGGGAAGAAGATTATTGAAAAGAGTAGTTGGTTTGAGAATGTTAACAACGTTTAAGGGATGTTGGGAATAGATTTAATGGAAAGTTTATACAAAAGTATTGGACACAAAAGGATCAAGATCCCCTCCAAACACGAAGAGCAGTGTAGACTACTTTTGAACTACAAAAAAGAAAGTGAGGAGCCCATAAGCAATTAAAAACGATGTGTTTTACATGGGCTCCCCATTCTTGTATTTTGTAGTACAAATGTAGTATACAAAAGTGTAATACACTTAGCAGTTAGCACTATTCAACAATAAAACAAATTTACTCACCCATGCACATGGAAATAATACTCTTCAATTAATACCATGCTAACATCCCTATTCCATTTCTAACAGTTCACATAATTCTCCTAATCAACACATTCCTTGAACACCCACTCCTTCCCCAAGTAATCCTATCACCTTTGGGGAAAATGACAACCATGAAGATAGCCTTCCTATGCAAACTCATTTGATCAATCACATTATATTAATCTCAATTCTCCAACATCTGCCTACAAACAAACCAGGTATCTGCTGAATATACTATCTCATTAGCCCTACAAATTCCTCAACTTGCGCCATCAATTCCACCCAGCAAGCCATTATTAAATGTTATCCCCCTCCTACTATTGTCAACCAAGCTACAAACCCAAGTTGGCTTCCTCTCTAAGGTCTTGCCCCCCACTCCAAGCAACAATTATTACAAATGTATTCTGGTACTTTACCTTATAATAACACGTACTTGTTATGGAACCCAAAAACCAAAAGTATTTGATTCTGTTTAGTTTAGTATTTTATTTCAGTACCATATATGTTTTTTACAATTATAGCCATATGTAATCTTTCTTTTATGCATTAGAATATTTTTCAAATTTTTAGAATATTTTGAGATTTGTATCAAGATTTGTTTTGAACCTATTTATAGGCCTTGAGATTAATGAGAAGTCATGCTATTCTTGATTAAAAATTATTGTGTTGAGTTTTGCTCTTCATCTCTCCTTTGTGTGATACAATTGAGATCCAATTATTAGGGTTTGTGATAAATCCTAATTAAATTTTAGGGTTTGTGATAAATTCTAAAACTATCCCAAATCCCCAAATCAATTAAATAAAAAAAAACAAATCCCCAAATAAAACCCTAACACCTCTCTCCTTCTTCTTCCCCCAACTCCCGACCGACCCCTCATGTCGACCTTCACCGTCATCATCATCCCTATCACCACCGCCAGCCCTCGTCACCCTGAGACCCATCCGTTCCTCTCTCCTCGCCAGTCGACCCCCCCCACCACCGTCGTCCCCTTCCTCCCCTCCTCTGCCTATCGTCGCCTACCTGCCTCCCCTTCTTCTCGTCCGCGCCCAACACAAGCATCGCCATCCTCTGCCCTCCCTCACAACCGACTTCGACCCAGCCACCCTTGCCAATCACCTCGTCCTCTCCGTCGAAGTCCACCGCTACACCCCTTGAACCCCAAGACCCCCCCAGTCGCCTCCTCCGGCCTCCTACCTCTGACGACCGACACACCCCTAGTGTCGACAGGCTTGCTGCTGTCTTCCTCCCACCGTCGAGCCAAGTCAGAGCCGCTCTTATTGTGGTTGCTAGTTGCTGTGTTCTTCGCCGCTGCCAACCCAAAATCTAACGCCGGTTTCTTCGAACCCCGGTATACTCTTTCCACTTTTCAAATATTTGTGTTATACTACATTGTCATCTCTATTATATTATTTAATTTAACCGTCGACCATAAATATCGAGATTGAGTGTTCAACTTGCCTAATTAGAGTACGAATCAATATTGCATCTTTTACTTGCTAAGAACGCTTAGGATTTAATTATTGATTGTTAGAACTGAATTATTAATTGGGCTTGTTAAACTTAATTCAATTCTTGGAAATCCATCAAACCGATTAATTATTTAAAATTCTAACTTTGATCCTCACTACATGTTGGTAAAATTAATCCTTTAAGATTCTTGGAAATTCTCTATTTAGAATTACTTTTACATTATTTTGGTATCAGAGCGAATGTTCTTAAAACTCTAGTACTTGCATCATTTAGGCATTATTTTTGCATTCATTTAGAATCGTTTAGAGTCTTTTATTATTTTTTCTTTCGTTCTTTTAGATCACTTCAGATTAGTTTTTTTAAAAAAACTTATGTGCATTTAGAACACGTGTCCCCAAATTTTAACAAACACACATCCCCACGACCCCTAGTTTTTCCCGTTGGTGAATGCGTCTTCGCAGCACCATCACGGATCCTATAGAGCCTTTCTTGTCCCTCCCAAACCACCCAATTAGGAACCCTAGACCTCCGCAAACCCCTCCACAAACTGAGATGGACAACTCTGATATTTCCGCTACCCTAGCTGTCATTCAAGCAACTCTTGCCAATATAAATCATAGACTTGAGAAAGTGGAATTAAATCAAATTTTTGCCCCTGAGCTTCATGCTAATCGTCAGATCCCTCAAGGGAATGTTCGTGACGATCGACGTCAAGAACGTGACCCTAATGAACAATATAAGAAGAATGTTAAGGCTGATGTTCCCCATTTTGAAGGCCACATGGAACCCCAAGCTTATCTCGATTGGATCCGTGCCATGGACCACTACTTTGTGTGGTTTGACATGAGCGAAGCCCTAAAGGTTAAATTTGCCACAATGAAATTGACGGGTAAAGCTCAACAACACTGGACCAATCTTGAACATGTCCGTAGAGGCCGAGGCCTGGCACCCATAGCCACTTGGAAAGCCATGAAAGAGAAGCTCACTAAGAGATATGTACCGTTATCGTTCCACAACCGATTGCTAGATTCGTGGAACCAACTCTATCAAGGAAGCAAATCCACACAAGAATATGTTGATAAGTTTGATGACTTCCTTATTCGGTACAATACCTTAGGTAAAAAGAGTGAAGAACAAACTCTCTCTAGGTTCAGAGCGAGACTACGAGCCAACCTTAGGAACGAGCTAATTCATAGAAATGTGGACTCATTAGCGACAGCCTACGCCCTTGTCCTCGATATGGATTTCCTTAAAGTAAGTTCTCATTATAAGTCCAACGATTCAATGGATCATTCCTCTAGAATGACCCTTCCTGATCTCTCTAGACCTGAGCATTCATCTTCTCAGCACCCCAACAAGTCTTACCCAAGCAAGCACACTTCAAAATCCTATTCACTTAGAAATGACAACATGGGTAAGAAAACTAAAGAGATTATTCTAAAATTGATCCTCTCACTAAGTGCTATAAATGCAAGAGATACGGCCATGTTCCTGGCAACTGTCCCAGCCCCAGTAGGATCAATATAGTAGAGGGTACAGCTGTCATTGCTGATGGACCCGACAATGAGTTTACCTATGAACCTAATGTAAGCGATGACTTTGATAAAAAGGGGGATGACCAGTCTCTCAATTGTATTCAATCTATTCAGTCACCTCCATTGAGTGTACCTGAGTCACCCATTGTTTCCCACGTAACTTGGCAGCCTATAGATTTTATCCATGTGTTAGAACATCCTAGAGTCACAGAATCTGCACCCACAGTTGCATATCATATTTATGACTTGCATAGAGAAATTTTCAAGAAAATTAACGAGAATAATTTTAACATATTAATAGCAGATACTAGAAGGAAATATATAACTCTTAATGTTGATGACGAAGAGATGGTTCGGATTCGTCCGGAACGGTTTCTAGCTGGATCCGTTAAGAACTTGAACATTCATACTGCAGGCCCATTTAAGATTCTTCATACAATCAATGATAATACCTATGTCGTTGACCTTCCTGAAGGCTTTGGCATAAGTAAGACATTCAATATTAAGGATCTAGTACTCTATAAAGGCTCAAAATTCCATTCTAGAAATTTTCTTATAGATGAGCCTACCCTACACCCTAATGGTGAGATTTCCACATTTACCACTCTACCTAATACTATTTACCCACCGACAGAAGAATTGAATAATATTTTAGCGGTGGACTTTGACGGAGATGACAAGGTGACTGGCAAGGGTGGCTGGGTCGAAGTCGGTTGTGAGGGAGGGCAGAGGATGGCGATGCTGGTGTTGGGTGCGGACGAGAAGAAGGGGAGGCAGGTAGGCGACGATAGGCAGAGGAGGGGAGGAAGGGGACGACGGTGGTGTGGGGGGGTCGACTAGCGAGGAGAGAGGAACGGATGGGTCTCACGGTGACGAGGGCTGGCGGTCGTGATAGGGGTGATGACGACGGTGAAGGTCGACAGGAGGGGTCGGTCGGGAATTGGGGGAAGGAGAGAGGGGTTAGGGTTTTATATGGGGATTTTTTTTTGATTTGATTGATTTGGGGATTTGAGATAGTTTTAGAATTTATCACAAATCCTAAGATTTTATTAGGATTTATCACAAACCAAATAATTGGATCTCATTTGTATCACACAAAGGAGAGATGAAGATCAAAACTCAACACAGTAATTTTTAATCAAGAACAACATGACTTCTCATTAATTCCAAGGCCTATAAATAGGCTCAAAACAAATCTTGATACAAATCTCAAAATATTTTAAAAATCTCAAATATATTCTAATTCATAAAAGAAAGATCACATATGGATATAATTACCAAAAACAAATATTGTACTGAAATAAAATACTAAACTAAACAGAATAGACGTCCTCATCATTCTCTCCGGGTGGGAGAGAGCTCGACCCAGTCGAGTCAAAACTAGTGATCCTGTCATGGTGCTCCAAAAGATCTGGATCCAGTTGCGGGAGCTCCTCACGATCACTGCAACTGTCATCCAACTTTGGCTTGTTCTTCCACCTCACCAAATATTTGTGCATACTACCATCTCTTGTAGAGATTATCTGATTATCAGATAATCTCTGCAACCAACGTTGCGAATACAGGTACTCCTAGGTCGACCTTTCAACCAACGTAGACTCACATCAGCTATGATTACTGATCCACTTTGTGAATACATATCATTGCGAATACAGGTACTCCTAGGTCGACCTTTCAACCAACGTAGACTCACATCAGCTATGATTACTGATCCACTTTGTGCGGCCAATAAGATTCGTCTGGAATAGGATTAAAAGTTGGTGCTCACGTTAGTGCTAATGAACTTGTTGAATAAAATGCATCAATGTAAGATTGACAATCAATTGCACGGGAGGCACAAGCGGCCAATACATGAGAACAAGGAATGTGATAGAGTTGGAATTTTCCCCAAGTACAAGTACGTCCCCCGAGGTCAACTGTGTACCAACTAACAAAATAACTGATGCTAACGGCATGAGTATGGAGAATGCCGTTATTTTAAATAACGACATATGTTATAAGGTTTTCACACTTGCAATTTTTATCAAAATGGAGACTACAAGCTCTCAAAAATCAAAATAACCTATGTCGTTACTCCCAAAAAATGGCATGACATTTTTAAAAAAAAAATAGATGCCGTTATGGGGGAAAACGACATGTAAATAACCTATGTCGTTTCTCCCAATAACGTTTTTTGCTGGTGTGTCCAAAACTGGGTCAGTTCGCTAATTATTTTCGAAAGTGGGTCAGAGCGCCAAATATTTTCAAAAAGTGGGTTAGTATGAAAAAAATTCTTAAGAGAGTGGGAACACATACTAAAAAACAAACAAAATCAAAAGTACAGGAAACTGAAAATCTTTCTAACATCCCTATGTGATGGAAAACTACGCACACAATTTGCCTACATAGACCACTTTTTGAAAATATTTGCGTTTTTGGGCTAGTTTCCCAGCTATAGCGCTTTTGGGCTACTTTATGCCACGTCAGCAGTGGCCGCTATTCCCAATAGCGGCATCTTTATTTTCAAGGTCGCTAATGGAAATAGCAACCTATGTTTTAATTTTTTTGATTTTTTTTTGCCGTCGCTATTCCAACTAGCGACCTTAGTATATATGAGGTCGCTAATGGGGTGTATTCTAACACTTAGCAAAATCTAGAGAGTTGTTGTTCTATGAAAAATGATAATCAATTTATTTTTAAAACTAAGGTCGATATTCGGAATAGAGGCCTTTATTGTACTAAGGTCGCTATTCCGAATAGAGGCCTTAGTTGTATGACTATTTTGCAAATTTTACAAAAGAATAAGGAGATTGTGTTTCCCACTGAGGTTGCTATTGGGAATAGCGAGCTTAGTATACTAAGGTCGCTATTCCCAATAGCGACATCAGTTTTAAATTTTTGGGAAAGCTCTTTAGGAATCTCTAAGTGTCTTAATATATTCATTCGAGATCATATATACTAAGGTCGCTAGTGGGAATAGCGACAATAAAAAAAAATTCAAAAAAATTTAAAACATAAGCCGCTATTCCCATTAGCGACATTCAAAATGAATAGGTCGCTAATGAGAATAGCGGTCGCTGCTGACGTGACACAAGTTAGCCCACGAGTGCTAATAGTTTCGAAATTGGCCCATAATTGTAAATATTTTCAAAAAGTGGCCTATGACGGCAAAAAATTCCACAATCTTTATATCTTCATCTTTCTACTCCTCAAACTAAAAAAGTTATGGATATCCATCCACTACCAAGCTATTATTTTAGCACAAATAAAAATAAGATGCAAAATGGGGCCGGGCCGGGCCGGCACAATAAGAAAACTAATCTGAGTCATGTTTATGGTGATGAACGTGGATCATTAGTGGATCCCGACCCGAACCCGCTCATCGCCGTCCCCAAACCAAAACCCTCGTTCCCATCTTCCCTAAAAACTGAATTCCCATGTTCTCTGCTAAAAGAAATTTTAAATTTTTTTAATAAAAAAAACAAAGCTCAAACCAAAATGACGACAAAACCATGTTCACCCTTCACCGGCAGCCAAAACCTCGTCACGTCCCCTCTCGTCTTCTCCAACAATGCCACTAAGCTCTTTGTCTGCACGGGGCCCACCGTCTCCGTCTTCAGCACCAACACCGGATTGCTGGTAGCTAACCAAAACCCTAACTCAATCAATATCTTAATCTCCAATTCAAAGATAGAAAGTTCTGATTTTTGGGGTGGCTGTATTTAGGTGACGGAACTTACGGGGCACTGTGATCTTGTTACGTCGGTCATAGTTGTGCCGGTTGCAGCGGAGATGGAGCAGAAGTTCGTCTGCTTTTGCTGGACTTCTTCACTCGATGGGTCGTGTTAAGATAAATCAGAGAGAAATGAAGATAATAATGAATATTGAATTGAGAAATAATGAGTACAATATCTCCTATATATAGGAGGAACCAAATACAAAACTAGCCAACTATCCAATATGGGACTATAATATCTAACACCCTCTCTCAAACTCACGATGGGTCAAACAATGTGAGTTTGCCTACTAAGTGTCGGAATCTCTGAACAGTATAAGATTTGGTGAAAAAGTCTGTAGTCTGCTGGGAAGAGGTAACAGAATGGAGAGAGATGATCCCTGTCTCAAAATGTTCATGAACATAATGATAATCAATCTCAATATGCTTCGTTCGCTCATGAAAGACTGGGTTGCTTGCAATGGGCAATGCACTCTGGTTATCACAATAAAGTGGAGTAGCTCGTGTAAGAGTGACATCCATATCTGATAACAGCCAACGAACATGAACAATCTCTCTAGTAGTAGATGCCATTACTCTGTACTCAGCCTCGGTGAAAGAACATGCAACAACTTCCTGTTTCTTGCTCCGCCATGAGATCAGCGAATCACCAAGAAATAGACAGAAACCTGTGGTAGACCTTCTGGTAGTCGGATCACCTGCCCAATCTGAATCAGAATATGCATTGAGCTCTAGTTTGGATGCAGAAGGCATGAATAATGAGTGAGTGATAGTACCCCAAAGATATCTGAGGATCCGAAGAAGAGCACCGTAGTGAATTGATATAGGAGCAGAAACAAACTGACTGACAACACTGGCTGCGTGAGCAATATCGGGTCTGGTCATGCATAAGTAGACAAGCTGTCCGACAATCTGTCTGTATCTAGTGGGATCAGGAAGGAGCTCACCATCAGTGGGACGAAGCTTCACATGAAGCTCTAAGGGTGTATCGGCTGATCTACTATCAGAAAGGCATGCAGCGGAGATAATATCTGATGTGTATTTCTGTTGAGAAATGAGTATCCCCCGAGATCCATGAGCAATCTCTAGACCCAGAAAATAATGTAGTCTGCCAAGGTCTTTCATATGGAACTGCTGATGAAGGTATTTCTGGGTGGATGTAATGCCCACAGAGTCATCCCCAGCAATGATCATATCGTCAACATAGAGTAGTAGAATTACCCTCCCCTGCGGTGATGACCGTATAAACATAGAATGGTCCTGAGAACTCTAACTAAAACCAGCCTTTGTGATGGCAAGGCAAAAACACTCAAACCAGGCTCGAGGGGCCTGCTTCAAACCATATATAGCTCGATGCAACCGGCAAACATGACGAGGATGAGTAGGGAGGCCAGGAGGAGGATCCATATAAACAACCTCAGATAAGGTACCATGAAGAAAAGCATTCTTCACGTCCATCTGGTATAACGGCCATTGGCGGATGGTTGCAACAGCAAGAAGAGTGCGAACAGTAGTCATCTGCGCAACGGGAGCAAAGGTCTCATCATAATCAATGTCATGCTCCTGAGTAAATTCTCGGGCTACTAGACGAGCCTTGTGCTGCTCAATAGATCCATCAGGTTGATATTTGACCTTGAAGATCCACTTGCAGCTAATAGGATGAACGCCCTCTGGTAGAGGAACAACATCCCAAGTGTCAGTCTGATCAAATGCACTGAATTCCTCTGCAATAGCTTTTCTCCATTCAGGATATTGAATTGCATCTTGATAGGTTCTGGGCTCACGTGTAGAGTGTATAGCAGTGAGATATGCATGAAACTGTGGTGAATAGGAAGCTAGGGTGGCAAAACCAAACTGGTCAGAAGGACCAGTGGCATCATGTGTATAACGTGACGGAGGAATACCAGAAGTGGAACGGGTAGACTGAAGAAGAGGTGGTGGACTGACAGGGTGTGGGGGTGATGACGATGGAGTAGGTGCATGTGTCGGTGGGGAAGTAGGTTGGATGGGTGCTGGCTGCTGTGGGGATGCAGGTGGTGTTTCGGTAGGGGGAACAACAGGTGTAAGGACTGCAGGAGATGTGAATGGAGCCTGAGTAGTGGGATCAAAAGGAATGCAGGAAGATAGAGTCGGGAGGCTAGCAACAACTGGGAAATCGAGAAATCTAGTATCCTCGGGGGAGGGGGGGTCAGGTAGTAAGGGGAGTCTTCCACAAAGGATACATGTCGAGAAATGTGGACACGACCCGCTGATGGATCAAAACAATAATAACCTTTGTGTTCAGGGCTGAGACCTAGTTGAACGCACTTAGCAGCACGAGCGAAGAGCTTCGTGCTCTCAGTAGGAGGGAGAAGAACGTAACAGGTGCACCCAAAAGTACGGAGCATACTGTAGTCGGGAGGAGAATAATAAAGAGTCTCATAAGGCATCGTACTAGTTAGGAAAGACGAAGGAGTAATATTGATAAGACTAACAGAGGTCATGATAGCTTCAGCCCAGAAAGAACGAGGAGCTGAAGAGGAGAGTAAAAGAGCGTGAGTCGTCTCAAGGATGTGATGATGCTTGCATTTAGCTACTCCATTCTGCTCATGTGTGTGAGGGCATGATTGTTGAAAAAGGGTGCCGTGAGACTGAAGAATCGATCTCATAGTGGTGGAAGTGTACTCACGTGCACCGTCCGATCGAAAATTCCTAATGCGTACAAGAACTGAGTGTGAATCATAATTGTAAAGAACCGGTAAATATCAGGTATCTCAGATCGCTGACGCATAAGAAAAATCCATGTATGTCTAGTGAAGTCATCGATGAAGGCAACATAATAGAGATACCCTTTCCACGAAGGTACGTGAGAGGGTCCCCATATGTCAGAATGAACAAGTTGAAAAGGATGAGTGGTTTTAGAAGTTCTTTTGTGACTAAAGGGTAGGGCAATGTGTTTGGCCAAATGACAACCATGACAATCAGATAAATGTTTAAAAGTGAGAGAACCAAGGGCACCACTACGAGCTATAGTCTGGAGTCGTGATGCGCTAATATGACCTAAACGTCTGTGCCACCAATCAGCATCAGAGGAAACAATACCGGCAAAACTAGGAGAGTGGTGTGCATGAAGAAAATCTAGATAGTATAGACGATCCTGACGACTAGCACGTCCAAATTCCTCACCGGTGGAGGAATCAGTAATAGAACAACTTAAAGAGTCAAAAGTAACGAGAAGACCACTATCGCACAATGCACTAATAGAAATAAGGTTTATTTATAAATGAGGAGCATAAAGAATATATGGTAATGTGAGAGTAGGAGAACTAATTGTTCCTGAGTGTGTAATAAGAAGTGGTGAGCCATCAGCTGTGTGTAGAGATGGAGAGTGAGAGGGAAGTGCTGTGCAGGTGGTGAATAATGTCTGATTATTAGTGAGATGATGTGATACACCAGAATCTAAAATCCATAAGGAATTCAATATCCTGAATGGAGGAAAGCTATTGTAGAGGAATTCAGTGCATTTGATCAGACTGGTACTTGGGATGTTGTTCCTGTGGTAGAAGGCGTTCAGCCTATTAGCTGCAAGTGGATCTTCAAGGTCAAATATCAACCTGATGGATCTATTGAGCGGCACAAGGCTCGTTTAGTAGTCCGAGGATTTACTCAGGAGCATGGCATTGATTATGATGAGACATTTGCTCCCGTTGCACAGATGACTACTGTTCGCACTCTTCTTGCTGTTGCAGCCATCCGCTAATGACCGTTATACCAGATGGACGTGAAGAATGCTTTTCTTCATGGTACCTTATCTGAGGTTGTTTATATGGATCCTCCTCATAGCCTCCATACTCCTTCTCGTCATGTTTGCCGGTTGCGTCGAGCTTTATATGGTTTGAAGCAGGCCCCTCAAGCATGGTTTGAGTGTTTTCGCCTTGTCATCACAAAGGCTGGTTTTAGTCAGAGTTCTCAGGACCATTCTATGTTTATGCGGTCATCACCGTAGGGGAGGGTAATTCTACTACTCTATGTTGACGATATGATCATTACTGGGGATGACTCTGCGTGCATTACATCCACCCAGAAATACCTTCATCAGTAGTTCCATATGAAAGATCTTGGCAGACTACATTATTTTCTGGACTGAAGCCATCATGACCTCTGTTAGTCTTATCAATATTACTCACTCGTCTGTCCTAGCTGGTACGATGCCTTATGAGGCTCTTTATCATTCTCCTCCCGACTACAGTATGCTCCGTACTTTTGGGTGCACCTGTTATGTCCTTCTCCCTCATACTGAGTGCACGAAGCTCTCCGCTCGTGCTGCTAAGTGCGTTCACCTAGGTCTCAGCCCTGAAAGTTAGTGGAGGCGGAAATATGTGGGAGAGACTGAGATTCCATCAAGTAGTAGTACCTGTATATAATAATAATAATAATAATAATAATAATAATAATAATAATAATAATAATAATAATAATAATAATAATTGTTATATTTATTTATTTATTATTATTTTTTATGAAGAGAAGAAGAAGAAGAAGAAATAGGGTACTTATCAGAAATAAGCCTATGAATATCAGAAGAAGAAGAAGAAGAGAAAGGATTGGGATGCCACAAAGTCCCTCCTTTTAGTTCTCACAGCGATGGCATCTTTGTCAAGGGAAACCAGTCTATCTTGTACTGGGGCTGAAATCTTCGCTGGGCTGCCTGTAGCTACTACCAGGAAAAACAAACTGAACTGAGAACAAAGGCACCGGTGACTCTGTGGATGACGATGAAGATGATGAAGATGATGGTGAGGATAATCAGGATGATGATGATGAAGGGAATGAAGAGTCAGATGATGAAGGAAACGAAGAAGAGAAAGGATCGGATGGCGGCGGCTCAGGATCGGCGATCTGACGAGAACGATCGGATCTGGATTTGGACGGCAGCTCGGGTGGCTAAGACAAGGGAGGACGACAACAGTTGATGATGGGTTGCTGATGGATTGATGATGGATGGATGGGTTGTAATACAAGCCAGATGAATAGCCAAGACATTAACCATGACGAAGTGAGTAGAGGTGAAGAAGGAAGCAACTTGTGAAGAGGAAATGATCTGGGTATTTGATATATCGGTCGATTTTGTAATAGAAATTAGTGCTGGACTTAAGTGTAAAAATGTAAGATGAATCGGTATCTAAAGATACTGATCGTTAGATGTAAATAGAAGGGAGTCTGGGCCGTTGATCACTGTGGGTCCCACATGTGTAACTGCTCTAACAGAATGTCCATGTATGCGCATAGCGCGAGTTTTCTCTATAAATAGCAGGTTGGTCAGCTCAGCTGATCAACCAAAGAATTAGCTGGCATCTCTTTTCCCTTCCCAATTCTTGAGTCCTTCTTTCCCTCAACCTCCACTTCTATTCTCAGTCTTGATCTTGATCTCTTGTGATTCTTGGCAATGGCAAAGAACAGGACCAGAGGTGTATCAATGGTATCAGAGCCGGTCGACTCTGCAACAGGTCTAGAAGAGGAGATTCCTTAAGATCCCGTCGATGATGGAATTCTTGGTTTTGCACCAGATTTAGAATGGCAAAGGAGTTATCAATTCTTGAATGATAGGGTAGCTAGTATGGAGCATCAAATGAAGGAGGTGACCTCGCAAGTTTCCCAAATCCCTTTGATTTTGGCTCAGTTGCAGCTCTTGACGCAGAAAATGGGAGAAGGTCAATCTAATCAAGAAACATCGGAGGTCAATCCACTATCAAAATCCAATGGTAAGCAGAATTCTAACCCCGAATTTGATAGAAGAGAGAACTTGTTGCACTCTTCTAAGAGTAGAGGATTTCTTGATGAGAGAAATACATTTGGGGATTTTTTTTTTCAAAACCTCCAAAATTAGATGTGCATTCTTTTTCTGGTACTGGAGATATCCTCAATTGGATTTTCCAGATTGAGCACTATTTTGAAATCTATAAGATTCCAGGAGAGGAAAAAGTGAGGGTAGCATATTTTTTTCTTAAAGATGATGCGATCCAGTGGTGCCGTTGGTTTCTTAAGAACAACAAGGGTGTAGTAACTTGGAAAGAATTCAAGGAGGGGATTTGCAACAGGTTTGCATTGGGTATCTATGATGATGCAGCAAAATCCCTATGTAGATTAGAGCAAGCTTCAACAGTCTTGGATTATCAAATCAAATTTGAGAAACTGCAATGTTTAGTAGACGGAGTAAGTGAACCCTATCTTGTGCAACAATTTGTGAGTGGTCTCAAAGTAGAACTACAACATGATGTAGTTATGGCAGAGCCACAATCTTTGGGAGAAGCTTTCAGAGTGGCATTGAGATTTGAAAAAAAAATCAATTCAATAAAGCAGTTTTATAAATCTCCTTATAGAACAAGCTACAAAGGCCAATCATCTGGGTATAATCCTTGGTCTCAACAATCGTAGTCGGTTGCTCAAACACAGTCTACCAATACCAATACCAATTCTGTCAATTCTGATAAACCTACCTTGAAGAAATTGTCACCTAATGAAGTATGGGATAGAAGGAAGAGAGGGTTATGTTTTCATTGTGATGAGAAGTACATATCAGGAAATTTGTGCAAAACAAAAGCATATATGTGTATAGAAGGGGAGTGGGATCTGTTTAGTCTACAGGAAGAGGAGGAATTGAATCAACTGCTGTTAGAAGATGGGAATATGGACTTGAATAATACCACAGATCATCATCTCGACACTGCATCATTGAGTTTTGGGGGTAAATACTGAATGCCTAATTCTTAAGGCACAACTCAGAGGGGTAGATGTGCATGTGTTGGTGGATAGTGGAGCTACACACAACTATATTGATCCTTTCATCCTCCAAAGGGTTGGGTTGCCACTTTCTGTTAAGCAAAGTTTTAATGTCAGAGTTGCTGGAGGAAAAGAAGTAGAAGGGAGTGGATTATGTTCTAATGTGCACTTGAACTACCAGGGGTATGAGTTTATAGATGATTTTTTAGTATTTCCCATTGGAGGACATGATGTGGTTATTGGAGCAAAGTGGATCAAGCAAGTATCTGAGGTTACTATCAACTTAATACATAAGCAGTTAAAGTTCAAACAGAAAGGCATTGATTGGATTTTGCAAGGCTTGAGACCAAGTCCAACCACACTACTATTAGACAAAGAAGCAAATAAGATTGCACTACAAACACACAGGGGATTTCTACTATACTTGATATCAGCTAATACAGACCTTCAAACTTCACTTGAAGAAGTACCCCAGGCACCAGAACTTCATGAATTGTTAGAAGAGTTTCAAGAATTGTTTGAAGAACCAAAGGGACTGCCACCTACAAGGTCATGTGACCATCAGATACCCTTAGAAAGCAACTCTAAACCTATCTGTATCAGACCATATAGGTACTCATTTGAGCAGAAGAATGCAATTGAGGAAATTGTTGAAGACATGTTAAAACAAGGTATTATCAGGCCAAGCAATAGTAATTTCAGCTCACCAGTGGTTCTTGTTAAGAAGCATGATGGATCTTGGAGATTTTGCATGGATTATAGGTCCTTAAACAAGCAAACCATTAAAGATAAGTATCCAATTCCAATTATTGATGACTTACTAGATGAGCTACATGAATCTAGATTTTTTACTAAACTAGATCTTAGGTCTGGTTACCATCAGATACGAATGAACAATGATGACATCTCCAAAATTGCATTTAGGACTCACAGTGGGCATTATGAGTTTTTAGTAATGCCTTTTGGGTTGAGTAATGCTCCTTCTACATTCCAATCTCTTATGAATAACATCTTCCGTCAGCATTTGAGGAAATTTATCCTGGTTTTCTTTGATGACATTCTAATTTTTAGTAATTCTTGGCAGAGTCATTTATCACATCTCAGGGAGGCTTTTCTGATACTAAAGAAGAATCACTTATTTGTTAAGAAATCCAAATGAACATTTGGTTGAAATGAAGTGGAGTATTTGGATCATGTGGTATCTGATAAGGAAATTGCTGTGGATGCAAAGAAGATGGTTTCGGTGCAAGATTGGCCAACTCCAAAAACTGTCAAAGCATTGAAAGGATTCCTTGGTCTTACAGGGTATTATTGAAAATTTATCAAAGGTTATGGTGCAATTGCAACTCCTTTGACAAAATTAACCAAGAAAAAAAGGTTAAAGTGGAATAGGGAAGCTGCTTTGGCTTTTGAACAATTAAAAAAAGCCCTTATCACAGCCCTAGTTCTTCAGCTGCCAGATTTTAATAAAACATTTATTGTGGAATGTGATGCTTGTAAGGTTGGTATTGTAATACCCTGATTTTCATTTATGAAAATTATTATTTTGTATTATTATTTTTGTACGTATTGTGCACGTGCAATCTTGGAAAGGAAAAGTAAAAATGATTGGAAAGAGAATATAAATGTGAATTTTTGTGTGGGTTATCTTTGTTAAAAGAGTAGCGTGACAATGGTGATTTTGTGAATATTCACTTTGGCTAGATGTTTTCGTAAGATGATTTTAATGTGGAAATAAATGTTGGTTATGAAATGCATGATGTATAATTGAACTCCATGTATGATAATTGACTCATGAAAAGATTGAAAATCATGTAATTGAAAAAGAGAAATGTTCTTGAGTATGACAACTCAGATATGTGAATTTGTGAATTGAAATTGAAAATTAGGGTGTAGCTAAAACTCACACCGGCAAGTGAAAGTGATGAGATATGATTATTAAAATTGAAATGACCAAGATTGGGTCATTGTGAAGTGAAATAAATAAGACCGGTATTAGTGAGAGGGCTAACTCTAAGAGATTGATTTTGTTCATGATTTCATTAAATTAAGAATTAGTACATAGTGAAGATGTGATGAAAGTGAGAGAAAAACACAAGTATGAGGGTCTTGAGTCTACGATGTGGGTGTAATTCACAGTTTGTCTTCACAATGCATCGTGACATGACGTAGGCACTACTCCGAAATTATTGGGATTTTGTACAAGATGAAGAACGATTAAGAGGCTTGCCCTCGGACCTATGTAGTATAGGATGCATAGAATACGAACAAGTGCGCATTAATGTCATGTAATATAAATAACTGCATTAAGGACTAAGTGCACAATCACAACACGACATCAATAGGATATTCCCCTTAGTTTGATTTGTGAACAAGTTTGTGTTTGTTAAATATGGAAAATCAATTATACTGTTTCCGGCATAGAGAGAATGACCGTATATAATATTCATCGGTCGAATAAACTGACGTACCCACAGTTGTGTATGCAGGATAAATGGCATGATAAAGATTAAAGAAGAACTGATGTTTAGAGATTATTCAAATGTTGTTGTAATTTCATTTATATTAATGTTGTAATTTTGCTTCCGCTGTAAAGTGTAAAGATTTCTTGTAACTCTGATGTAAAGTGAAAAGTTTTAAATTCCTTGTAAAATTATACGAAAGAAGTGTAAAAATCCTGTGGAATCTCGAATTCAATTATATTTTGGAATTTGGGGTGTTATAGGTATAGGAGCTGTGCTCTTACAGAAGAACCATCCCATTGCATATATTAGTCAAGGGATTAAGGAAAATGCTTGCATTGGTCTGCTTATGAGAAGGAGATGCTCGCTATATTGCTAGCAGTTAAAAAGTGAAAACAGTACCTTTTTGGGAGAAAGTTTGTCATTCGCACAGATCATAAACCACTCAAATATTTGCTAGATCAGAGGTTATCAACAGAGGCTCAACATTATTGGTTGGTTAAGCTCTATGGGTTTAATTTTGATGTGGAGTATAAGAAAGGAAGTGACAATATACCTGCCGACAGACTATCTAGAAGAGATTTTGATTGCTTCTTAGTTCAATTGTGCTCTTTGCACTCAGATTGGTGGAAAGATGTCTTGAAAATGAATGAAACTGATCCATATTTCAAAGACTTAGCAAGTAAAGTTTTGGAGACTAGCAATAGCAAGTTTTCTATGGTGAGGGGAGTGTGGTATAAAGGTACCAAAGTAGTGCTTAGCCGAACATCAGACCTTAGAAAATTGATGATTTCTGAACATCATGACACGCCTATAGGGGGTTATTCAGGGTATGATAAGACTCTTCAGAGGCTTCGCAGATCATTTTGGTGGAAAGGGATGAAGAAGGATGTTCAAATTTATGTGCGGGAGTGTTCCACATGCCAAACAAGCAAATATACTTGCCGATCACCTGCAAGATTATTACAGCCCCTCTCAATACCTGCTCAGATATGGGAACAAGCAATGTTGGACTTCATCGAAGGTCTTCCCTTTAGTTGCATATATGCAATGATTTTGGTGGTTGTTGATAGATTGAGTAAGTATGCTCATTTTTTCCCCATTAAACATCCATATACAGCAGCCTCCATCATATAAGTACTTAATGAAGGTATTTTAAAGCTATATGGGATGCCTATATCCATAATCTGTGATAGAGGAGCTATGTTTACAAGTCATCTTATGAAAGAGACACTTAAGTTGCAAGGAACAAAACTGCACTATTCAACTGCTTACCATCCGCGAACAGACGGCCAGACGGAGGTTGATAATAGATGTTTGGAGACATATTTGAGATGCTTTTGCAGTCTCAAACCTGGTGATTGGAGTCGATGGTTATCCTGGGCGGAGTATTGGTATAATACATCCTATCATAGTGCAATTAAGTCGACTCCTTATGAGATAGTCTATGGTAGATCTCCTCCTACACTAATGTCTTATATTCCTTATACTGCTAAGAATCCACAGGTGGAAGAAGCATTGTTAGCAAGGGATGTTACTTTGCAGTTGCTCAAGGATAATTTGAAAAAAGCACAAGATAGGATGAAGAAACAATCAGATGCACTTCAACTTGACAAAGAGTTAGAAGTAGGAGATTTGGTGTATGTCAAATTGCAGTAGTACAGGCAGGTATCGGTGGCAACTAGGGCAGTACGGAAGTTATCTCCACTATACTATGGACCCTATGTAATCACGGAGCGAATTGGAGCTGTGGCATACAAGCTTAGCCTACCTACAGAATCAAGAATACACCCTGTTTTTCACATTTCGCAACTCAAGAAGCACTTGGTCCCCAGGTTGAAGTGCAGAGGAGTGTTCCGATACCTATATCTCAGTCCTTGCTTGAATCAGAGGAGATATTGGATCGACGAGCAGTAGTGAAAGGAAGCAAATTGGTATCTGAAGTCTTGATCAAATGGCGACACCAAATGTGAATTATGCGACTTGGGAGCCTTATTGGGATTTGGTGCACAGATTTCCCCTCTTCGACCTTGAGGCAAGGTCTCACATTAGGAGGGGGGGGGGGTGGAGTTGATACAAGCCAGATGAATAGCCAAGACATTAACCATGACGAAGTGAGTAGAGGTGAAGAAGGAAGCAACTTGTGAAGAGGAAATGATCTGGGTATTTGATATATCGGTCGATTTTGTAATAGAAATTAGTGCTGGACTTAAGTGTAAAAATGTAAGATGAATCGGTATCTAAAGATACTGATCGTTAGATGTAAATAGAAGGGAGTCTGGGCCGTTGATCACTGTGGGTCCCACATGTGTAACTGCTCTAACAGAATGTCCATGTATGCGCATAGCGCGAGTTTTCTCTATAAATAGCAGGTTGGTCAGCTCAGCTGATCAACCAAAGAATTAGCTGGCATCACTTTTCCCTTCCCAATTCTTGAGTCCTTTCCCTCAACCTCCACTTCTATTCCCAGTCTTGATCTTGATCTCTTGTGATTCTTGGCAATGGCAAAGAACAGGACCAGAGGTGTATCAGGTTGCCGAAGGGTTGATGATGGATCGGGATGACTGCAGTTGATGACGGCTTGGGTGCCGATGGGTTGCCGATGGGTTGAATCTGAGGAAAGACTTCGAATCTGGCGCTGCAGTGAAGAAGACGATGGGATTGTTTATTATTTTTTATTTTTTATTTTTATTTTTTATTTTTATTTTTTTGAATTTGAGGATTTTTGGATGTAGAAATTTAGGAGAAGAAATTTTTTACAATTGGCTCTGATACCATATTAAGATAAATCAGAGAGAAATGAAGACAATACTGAATATTGAATTGAGAAATAATGAAATACTGAATATTGAATTGAGAAATAATGAGCACAATATCTTCTATATATAGGAGGAACAAAATACAAAACTAGACGGCTATCCAATGTGGGACTATAATATCTAACAGGTCGATTTGTTATTGGGATTTTATGGCGGGGGAGCTGATAAGGAGGATCGAAGTTCAGCTTCCAATTCACTCAATGGTAAGTTTTTTTTTTTGTTTTTTTTTTTTGTTTTTTTTTTTTCTTTCCACTTTCATCAGAGTAGTTGATTTTTGGCGTGCATTGTATATGGTAATTGATTAGTTGTGATGGTGTATTTGGTAAGGTAAAAATTTTATTGATGTGCATCTTACATGAAATGTGGTTTGTTTGTCAGGTAATTCCCCATATTGCAATTGTTCCAACCGACAGCAGTCATAATCTTTCCAAACTCTGCGCATTTGTTTCTGTCGAGAACATAAAGATACAGCCTGACCAGAAGAAAGCATTGCGTGGGAAAATTCAGATTTACGACTTAACTAATTCACGCCCTGTAAAAGGATTACTGGGTGAGGTTGTGATCACTCTTCTACTCGTGCAACTATTTTTTTAAAATTAGTGCGCAATCACTATTTTTTTTCTCCATGGAAAAAGGGAAAAGAAAAAAGAAAATGAGATGGCTATTGAATACAAGATTCATATCTGACATTATTCTTTCTTGCAAATTCCTAACCAAAGAAACTATGGACAAGAAAAGGCATGCAATAATTCTCAAAATGTAGTTGGTGACCTTCAATTTGTCCTGGTTTCTGGATGAGTTCTAGGACTGGAGAAAATGATAGATTAACTATTAGGTTTTTTTTTCCATATTCACATTCCAAATATTTGCTATTTTCATATCCCCATCTGAATTCTTCATATATCCATCTTCCCACCTCAAAATCTTTAAGGGATTCCATAAACACACCTAATGTTTAAAAGACTATTTTGCTATTTTGCTTTCTTCTGAAGAAAATAATTTTGGGAAAAATAATTCTTATTCTTCTTGTTGTTCTTTATTCTTTACTGTATACATCTATATATAAAGATTACATTATTGGAGAAGAAGAAAAGAGATTGACAGAAGATTGGGAAGATGAGAGATTTGGGGAATCTGTTTCCTATATTAGGAAACAGAATATACAATTACTATATTTCAACACTCCCCCTCAAGTTGGTGCATAGATATCGAGCATGCCCAACTTGTCAACAAATTTCAAGAAGAGCCGAGTCGAAACGGCTTTGGTTAGGATATCTGCGAGTTGATCTTCTTACTTCACTTTGGATATCTCAATAACTTTATCATCTAATTTTTCTTTGATGAAGAATCTGTCCACCTCTAAATATTTCGTCCTATCATGCTAAACTGAATTAGCCGCAATATTACACGCTGCTTGGCTGTCACAATACACCTTCATAGGTTCCTTTGGACCATAGCCTAAGTCCTACAACAAGAGTTTTAGCCATAAAGCTTCTGTTATACTTAAAGCTATTCTGCGATACTCAGCCTCTGCACTAGAGCATGTAACAATATTTTGCTTCTTGCTCCTCCATGTAACTAAATTTCCTCCAACAAAGGTGAAATATCCTGAAGTGGAGCGCTTATCGATTGTAGATCCTGCCCATTCAGCATCAATATATGCCTCAACCTTCAAGTGACCATGTTTCGCAAATAAGATTCCTTTTCCTGGGGCTGACTTAATGTATCTCATAATTCTCATTACCGTGTCCATATGTTGTTCCCGAGGTGCATGCATAAACTGACTTACCATACTTAAAACATATGACAAATCTGGCCGTGTATGTGCAAGATACATTAGTCGTCCAACCAATCTCTGATATCTTTCCTTATCACAAGGCACTTAATCAGCTTCGTTGCATAGTTTCAGTCCTTCTTCCAATGGTGTACTAATCGGTTGACACATGGACATTCCAGTTTCCTTCAATAAATTCAGAGCATATTTTCTTTGAGAAAGAAATATCCCCTTTCTTGAGCGAGAAACTTCAATACCAAGGAAGTATCTCAAAGGACCAAGATCTTTCATTTCGAACTCTTGTGACAAGTAGTTCTTTAATGCATTCATCTCATCAGGATCATCTCCAGTTACTATCATATCAACAACATAAATAATAAGAGCAGCAACTTTACCTTCTTTCCTTTTTAGGAATAGAGCATGATCAGAATTACTCTGATCGTATCCGAATGTCCTCATTGATTTTGTAAATCTCCCAAACCAGGCTCTTGGTGACTGCTTCAGTTCATACAATGCTTTCTTCAGACGACATACTTTGTTGCTGTGTTGGACTGGTCTGTTCGATCCTGGTGGAAGATCCATATAGACTTCTTCTGTCAATTCCCCATGCAAAAATGCATTCTTCACATCAAATTGCTCCAACGGCCAGTTAAGATTTGCAGCAAGTGACAGTAGAGCTCGAATAGTGTTGAACTTTGCCACAGGTGCAAATGTTTCGTCATAATCAATTTCATAAGTTTGAGTGTACCCTTTGGCAATCAGCCTTGTCTTGTACCGCTCTATCAAACCATCTGATTTATATTTTACTGTATAAATCCATCTGCATCCTACTGGCTTCTTCCTTATTGGCAGCTCGACTATCTCCCAAGTCTCATTCTTCTTCAAGGACTTCATCTCCTCATCCATAGCTGCTTTCCACCATGGATCGGCTAAGGCTTCCTGCACACTGTTAGGAATAGATACAGCAGATAATTGATTCACAAATAACATATTTGATTCAGACAATCGGTGAGTGGACACATAATGACTCATGGGATACTTGACTTTACTAGTGGGATTAGGCTTGTAAGTGGGTTTTGGGATACCTCTAGTAGTACGGTTTGGGAGTTCTCTTCTTGGAGCTTCGGACAGCGATGACGATTGGTTTTGGGGTTCTGCTGGGAGTAGAGATAGATCAGATGGTACTGGTGGTGGAGATGGTTCAGATGGTGCTGGTGGTGGAGATGGCTCATCTTCACGGAGGTTTGGCACTGACTACAGATCTTCGTGGAAATTTTCTTCCTCAACCAAGTCTTCATTCGAGTGATCGTCATTACTTACATCCTGATTTTCTCCCCTTATATCTGATTGTTCTGTTTGAATAGTAACTACTTCATCATAGGCAAGAGTTTGAACTTCACTTCGGTACCCCCCCTGAAGTTCAACCTCAGAGGAAAAATACATCTCATCTTTATGAAACACAACATCCATAGTCACAAACATCTTTTGAGTTGGTGGGTGATAGCACCGATACCCTTTCTTATTCTGTGCATATCCCACGAAAACACAGCGGACAGCTTGAGGAGTTAACTTATTGCGTTCATGTTGATGAAGATGAACAAATGCAACACACCCAAACACACGAGGTGGCAAGTTGACGACTTTTGGTTCATTCACAGCTTCAGTTAATGCTTGAAATGGTGTGAGGAAGTTTAGGATATTAGAGGAAACTCGGTTGATTAAGTATGCAGCAGAAGCAAGGGCTTCTCCCCAATAAATGAGTGACATATTTCCATGGATAAGAGAAGCACGGACCACTTCGAGCAAGTGTCTATTTTTTCTTTCTACAACCCCATTCTGTTGATGTGTATACGAGCATGTAGTCTGATGAACAATTTTGCGTTCCACCAAATATTGTTGCAGATTTGAACTCAGGTATTCTTCGCCATTATCACTCCTAAGAACTTGAATCTGTGATTTATACTGAATCATAACATGCTTGTAAAATTTCTGAAACAAACCACTAACTTCACTTTTCGACTTCATTAAACAAATCTAGGTCATACGGGTAAAGTCATCAATAAAGGTCACAAACCATTTGGCTCCTCCAAATGTAGTGGTTTTAGATGGACCCCAAATATCAGAATGAATAATCATAAAAGGTAGGGAGCTTTTACTTGGACTTGGAAGAAAAGAGACACGATGACCTTTTGCGAGTTAATACACATCACACCGAAAGACAGATATATCCAACTTCAAAAATAAACTTGGAAATAATTTCTTCAAATAACCAAAAGAAGTATACCCTAGACGTCGATGCCATAGCCAAATATCTGATTTCTTCTTCTCATCTTCGGATCCTTCCACACTTAGAGATTGAGTCAACTTGCTTGAACATTCAGATTCTAAATCCAGGTAATAGAGTTTCCCGTGCCTAACCCCATAACCAATCGTCTTGCGAGTCCGAATATCCTTAAACACGCAATGGGAAGACCAAAAGACTACAATACAATGTAAGACAATAGTTATTTGAGAAACAGATAATAAGTTGAAATTCAAGGATGGCACAACTAGGGCAGTATCTAATGTTAGGTTGTTTGTGAGATGTATGGTACCCTCACCAGTAACAGTGACAGGATCACCATTGGCAGTAGATACAGTCGATTTAGTGGATGGTTGAAAATTTTGAACTTGTCTAGAATCAAAAGTCATATGGTCGGTAGTACCCGAATCAATTATCCATGCACTATTCATAACAGAAGCAGAAATATTAAATACCTTACCATCATTACCTGCAGCTGTGACTAATGTAGAGGTGAGTCCAATACTTTTCTCAGCTCTATCAGTTTGTCACATGGTAGCGGCACAGCGGATCAAAACACCAAACACCGAGATCCAAACGCCAAACACAATATCAAGATTCCTCCTTCTCAGATCAGCAAACACACAATTAACACGTGTACAAACTACGTGCAAAGAAACCCAAGCAAAGAGACAACAACAGTAGAAAAGAGAGAGCCACAATGGCAGCTCTCGGAATCTGGCCGACGGCGGTGGACGGTGTCGCAAAGGCAGCCCGACGGACGCAGGAGGGCAACGCCTACGGTGCTGCAGTGCTGGAGGCGTCGACGCTGGGGGGTCAGGGCGGCGCGATGGGAGGCATCAAAATAGGGAGGAAGGGAAGATCGGGATTGGGGGTTTTGTTGTCTGTCAACGAGAGCGGAAGGAGGAGGCTCAGGGGGTTGCGGTGTTGGCGTCGGGAGGGCGACGAAGTGGGAGGTCGCGACTGGAGGTCGGGGTTAATCGGAGTGGGATGGTGAGGATGAGGGCGATGACTGGTGGACGATGGATTCGATGAGGGGGCGACGAAGCAATGGAGGGAGAAGCAGTCGGGTGGTGGCGGAAGTCATGGATGAGGGCAGAGCGGTGACGGCGACGGCGACGGGTAAGGAGGATTTTCGGCGACGGGATCTGACGGGATCAAGGGTCGATGATCGGTGACGGGATCAACAACGGGATCAGATCAAGATGGAGGTGATCAGCCTATTCTTCTTCTTCAGTTGGCCTAGATATGATTACTAGATCTGATTAGGCTCTGATACCATGAAGAAAATAATTTTGGGAAAAATAATTCTTATTCTTCTTGTTGTTCTTTATTCTTTATTGTATACATCTATATATAAGGATTACATTCTTGGAGAAGAAGAAAAGAGATTGACAGAAGATTGGGAAGATGAGAGATTTGGGGAATCTGTTTCCTATATTAGAAAAACAGAATATACAATTACTATATTTCAACATCTTCTTCATTCTCTAATTCTTCATCAAACCAAAGAAAATCCAAGCTACCCTTTTCAATTTCCTTCTATCTCTTGCAAAAATATACCCATCTAACCATCAATCTTCAATTTCTTCAAATTCTCCCCAGAGAAACCTTAGATTCTTAATTTCTTCAAATGTTTTATGGTCATGAAAATTTGAGGACTAGAAGTTAAGTTATAGTATTTATTAAAAGAGAGAGCACACATTGAAGTAGAGATTGGGAGTATGAGTTTATTTTGTTATTTTTATTTTTATTAGGTGATTAGTTAGGTTATAATTTGTTGTATGAGATATTAATGAAGGAGTTGAAGAAGATGAAAGAAGAGAAGAGAAGGCTTTTAAATGAAGACGATGGTTGGGGTAGGTTAGGAATTAAAATATATTCTTTATTGGGTTTATACCCAATAAGAAGAATGTTCAAAATATATTCCTCACAATTAATGAAAAAACTAATATTATGTGATTTTTTGGAATCACTTAAAGAATTTGTGGTGGGAATATGAAAGTAAGAAGAATTCGGGTGTGAATGTGAAAATAGCAAAGATTTGAGATGTGAATATATAATAAATAAAAAATTTTAAAAAAAAACATAACAATGAATTGCTAAGCGTTGACCTATTTTGTACTCTGTTTGCATCTTGTTTGTCTCTTAGCTCCACATTAAAAAATAAACAAACAATATGCTAGAATTGGTTGGTTGCAGTGAGGCTACATTACTATGCAAGCTATATGCACATTATTTTATGTTCAGGACAGTCAAGCATTGGCATTCTGTTCAAAACAGTAAATATCATCGGTGTTTTGGAGCTGCAGCTATTACGGATGTTAACCATCTGCCAATTACCGCCTACTTTTTTTTGATGAGAAAGTCTTTATTTAATCCACCAATTGTCACATTTCAACTGACTTCAATTTTGTGGTTGTAGACACGCCGACCTGAGCTCATATCCATGAGCAACTCTGGTGAATTCATTGGCATTAGAAAGAAGCAGAGACTACACATATGGAAGATTCCTGCAGAAAATTTCAAGTGTGATGACGTTAGAAAGATAAAACTGCACCATACCAAGAAACTTAGTGCCCTAACATTTCATCCTACCGAAAGAATAGTTGCTGGAGGTGATGTTACAGGAAGGATTTTGATATGGAGAGCTTTTGGAAAGAGAACATTTTTCCAAAAATGCAAGGAAAAAGATGAGTGTGGGAATGAGCAAAGAATAAGATGATCGACCTGGGGTTAGAGCAAACGGCGATGCAGATTCTTGCTCAACCTGGCATTGGCATCCAAATGAAGTGCAAATTCTTTTTTTCTCTTCTGATGGAGTTTACTTATATTCAGGTAGTGTGATTGGGCAAAAAACTCCCGTAGTGGGAGATTTTTTATTGTCTAAAAAATGATAAAATAAGTTATGCTTTCAATTCTTATTTAGCAGTAATGCCTTTCTAGTAACGAGTGATGATGAGCCTATTTCTTATATTAGATGCCAAGTGTCAAAATAAGTTATGCTCTATTCCGTTTTTAATGCACTTTTCAAATTTTACGGGTATCTATTGACTGTTATAATTTGAATTACAGTAACAATGGATTCGTTTCTTTACTTACCTCAGGTGGAAAGGAAGGGGTTCTTGTTGTTTGGCAACTGGATGCTGGGAAGAAAAAGTTTAAACCACGTCTAGGCTCCCCGCTTTTGTATTATACACATTCTCTGGATCCTCCTCTTTCCTGTGTAAGGCTGCTTGATCCCTCATCAGATAGCTTTAATTCCTGCTCCTTTTTATGATAGTGCCAGTTATCTGCTTCACTGTTTTTGCTACATGAGTTTTAAAATGCTTTATTGTTTTTTCAGGTGACTACTATGGTACTGATTATTTTACAATAAATCAGTTTCAAAGTTTTTTATTTTATTTTATTTTTTTGGTAAAGATGTTGAAGTTTTTATTTGATTTTAATTTACTGGTGTTGTTGCGTCAACATGTATCGTATAAATTGTTTCCCAATGTTGAATTTAATACTTGCACCGCCGCATAATTATTCATAGGGAAGATAATCATCCCAATTATCGACCTATGGTTGTTGACTAACCAGAATCGTTCTTAAAGCATTTTATACCACTTGTTGTTTCTCTGTGTTTTTCTCAGTTGTGGATAGATTTTCGGAGATTATTATTAGTTATTTATTTCTTGTAGAATAAATAGATTATGAGCTTTGGCAAGGTAATTGTTCTCTGTTATTTATTATGAAGTTGATATTAGTGAAATAATGGAGGTTATATTTTTTAATTATTCTCAATACAAGAGAAAATAAAACTGAGTAAATAGCTATACATGATCTACAGTAGTTTCCCAGACCCTGATGTACTTATGGATCCCTTGGTGGATACTGAGTTTGAGAGGATACTATGATTTGCTTTGGTGTAATTATGAAACTTATCCTTAACTGTATGGGTCAGTTATGTTAAAGAGCACCAACATATTCAGCATTGTATTTCGATATAAGTTATTGTTTCTTGCAATCAAGTTTCTATATGATCCATATGGTTTGCCTAAAAACTTAAATCACTAACTGTAGAAAATTTAGCCAAACAAGTATTAGGTTCAGTTGGCTATTTTTTGCTCTATATATACAAAAGTTATATGCAGAAGAAAATGGGATCAGTTTGCATTTGCTGCCATTGTTTAAAGAAAATCGCTACCGACCTTTTTATTCTCCCTTTTATCCTCTGTTGAATAAAAGGCTATTAGTTCTCTTTTTTTGTAGTTGAGTTTATATCCATCATTCCTCTTTTTGCATTTTATAATAATCTTGATACTTAAAGGGATTCCAACTAACAGAAGCTTTTTCAGATATCTTGCTCAGATAATCAAATCCATCTACTAAAGATGCCTTCGATGGAAATAGTCAAAGTCTATTGCTGGAATTAAGGTGAGTTCCATCTGTCAATTAATGTGCTATTCATGTTGCTCTAAGACAATTTAGCTGTTTTTTGTGGGAGTGTATATCTTTCCTTAAGGGTTCTATATTTATTTAAAATTTTATTTTAGAACAAGAACTATCACCTGTAAATTCTTACACATCATGTCTTCAGCTCCCTTTCTCATTTCCAGATACATATGAAAGGCCTTGCAGTGATTTTGTGTTTGATAGTGCAAATGGGCTAGGTTCTCTTCGGACCCCTGATTATTGCATACAGATTTTTAGTTTGTTTGAGAACTCTGAAGTTTCACAGGTGTGCAATCTAATAATTTATAATAATTAAGCTCTCTCTGTCTAGATTAATTTAAAATCATTCATCAATTTTAGTATTTGTAATTCTAATTTCTTCTTTTTTTCCTCATGAGATTGATGTGATTGTTATTCATCATTTCCAGGTTCAAGTATGTGAAAGGAATTTCCAGCCTGTTGATGAGGCTGCGGTAATGTCTTCTTATATTTGAGCTATTTGTTTTTTGTATACTTACTGATCTGTATTGCTCCATTGTTTGATCTTACATTCTAAGTGCTCTTTATGTGTTCTTTATAGGACATAGTGTCATGGATGTAGCGCCCCGAATTCCGAATACCGGGAACTCGAGACACAAACCAGGATCTTCCTTCAAATGAGTACATTACACAAAATTATCACAGAAAATTAAAAACTTTTATGCACAAATTTACAATAATTTACAACATGATTTCAATAGTGAGTTACATCAATATTTCCATTGCCTGCTGATCAACAATCTCTTCTTGATCACTCCACGCAGCTCAAGTACTCTGCTCCCCGAATAACGCTCCCACGATCGGACGGTCCTGCACACTAGCCAAATGTGGGCACGTCAGTTAAATGTAATTAACGCAATGCGGATAAAACCTGCGATCTCCAATCTTAGCAAACATTATTTAATGCAAAAAGAGACAAAACGTGAAGTCAAACCACAAGTGTCAGTGTATGCTATGTCCTAGAGTTTAACGCACAATTTCTAATGCACACAATGCACTTACTCTAATGCAATTTATTTGGAAACATATGCATCCCATACTACATATTTTTTCAAATGCAACTTCAATGGAAATATATGCATTCCATACTACATACTTTTCAAAGAGTTCATAGTCTCCGGATCATAGGGTTCGATCCCTTGCTATGCATTCTACTCCTTTACTCTTTCATGTTCCTCACATGAATCTAGTGACTGGTAGAGTTGCAGTGTTGCAGTCTATCCCGCCTCTACAGACGTCTGGTGGTCTTTCTCTACTCCCGCCAGGCCGGTTATCATTCGGCTCTGCCGGAATCAGTGGTCTTTCTCCACTCCTAATCCTACCAAGTTATCATGAACATATGGAGAATCAGCAGGATTCGTACCTGCTCCACCAAGTTCCGACAATTGAGAACATAAACAGAAGCTTAAGAATCCATCCCCTAAGTTCTGACAAGACTTGCGACCTATGTTCGCCTCCCGCCCTCATCACTAATTTCCAAAATTTACAGTTGAGACGTTGACGCACATGTCCCGGATAAAATCACGCTGCACACGTCCTAGACGAGACCATGCTGCACATGTCCCAGACGAGACAACACCGCACGTGTCCCTTTTGACGGGATGAGTACACACCAACTAGTGTCTGTCCTTAAGATCACGAGTCACACTGCTTAGAACTAACGCCCCTACTAATTTATACTAGGGTATCCCAAAACGACCTGGGTCGAATTCTCATTTACTTTTAATTCCTTCATTAATCACCATTTAGTTTCTAGGTGGATTTATTAGTTACATTTAGTCTCATTGTTCACGATTGCACTAGGTTATCATTATATTCTTATTCTCAATTATTGGCCCAACTTGGCCCATATCCGGCTCATGTTCGGCCCACGTCCGGTCCATGTCTGACCCACGTCCGGCCTATGCCTGGCCCATGTTCGGCCATAGAAAGCAATTACACTTACTTCCATATATTAACTTCACAAGTTCTTTTATTACTACAAATTACATTCTCTCACTAATTAAATATCATGTTTAGTTAGTACAACTAACTCCCATATTTCCAAGTTACTACATTTATCATGAAGCTATTCTTAATTCAGCAATGCTTCCACCTACTAATCTCAAGCTTGCATTTTCCTTATTAGGACTAGGTGCTTTCCTAGATATCAACTCCAACAACATGAACACTTTTACTAACATAATTCCTTTTTACTACCAATTCACCTCTGTTTCTCATAATACTTCACTTCCACATTAGGCTCACTATTTCAAATTTAAGCTTATGAACTCACATTAGAGCTTACTAACACATTTTAAGTCTTTCCATTTCCATTTCCATTTCCATTTTCATGAACTAATTTATCTACAATTTATTATACAATGCATCACAACTTCAATCTTACACTTCTACAATTATCAACAACGCACCACTATAATCTTGATTTACAAACCAACCATAATGTACTACTACAACTACAATCCTTATATTCAAAATTATCCCCTTTAACATAAGCCATGAAAATTTCCATTTTAGATTCCTACAATTCAAGACCAGCTTGCTTCAATATCAAGCTTGCTAATTCAATTTAATATCAAGTTGCTAACTTCATTCATAATTTAATATCAAGCTTACTAACTTCATGATAAACTATTTTCATGTACAAAGATGCATAAAGATGTAATTTTTATTAAATATAAACCACTTTTATGCATAAAGATGAAGTCTTTTTTTGCTCATTTAGCATTTCAATGCAAAAATTCAATCTTTATGTAATAAGAAGTACACCCACTTCTTGAATGAGTGCAATCGAGCTCTCCTCTTCTAAAGCTCCTTTGATTTTCCAAGCTCCAAAAGTTCAGAAAAAAACTACGAAAATTTAATAGGAATTGAATTAGAATTGGAAAATATAATGGAGAATTGAAGTAGGAGTGAAGTAGGCTTCACCTTCTCCTTTCCTATGCTTGGCCGAAACCAAAAAGATGAGGGGAGTGAGTAGAGTTGGTTGTTGGGAGATTGGATTGAAGTAGAATGAATTTGGAGTAGGAATTGAGAAGAAAAATTGGGGTTTTGCTTTTGGGTTCTAGGGTTTCTTCTTAGTTTCCTTCTTTTTGAAAATGAGAGGAAATGAAGAAGAGTTCTCATTCTCTTCATGTTCTTTTATACAAATGAACCAAAAATGAGTGGTGGGGGTTGAGAGACTTGGCTGGGATTGGAGCCAAATGAGAGGTTTTCTAGAGTTTCCTTTTTTTTAATGCATACAACCCTGACCTTCAACCCTCCTAAACCTATAGCACAAAACAATTCATAACTTGAATGATTTTTGTATGCCTTCAGACAATCATACATTTAATTTTTAAAATCTATTGGCCTATATTATAATTTAATATTTATAATAGATGCATACAATTTTACAATACAATCACAATGCAATATATATACAATTTATAACATTATATTTTATATAGTTTGAATGTACAATTTCTATTAATATTTTCATACAAAATCATTATTCATTATTTTGCGATCTCACAATGAAGGTAACTGTGATCACCTTTGTTGCATAACGTTTGATACAAAATATATTGTTGTACATTTCACAGCCTAGAAACATTTGTGAAAACCTACTGGAACTATATTGTTATCCTGGAATGATACTCTGACCATTAAAATCTATGTGTTATATAAAGGAAAGCCACAAAATACGATAAGTAGCAAGTTGGACTTTAACTTTTTTCTCTTCTTTTGATATGAATAAGAAAACTTTTCAAGTATTTTTTCCGTCCAAGTTGATCACCTCAAAGTACAGATACTTTAATCAAACTTGCTCTTTATGAGCAGAAGTAGGGCACCGATCTTCTCGGTTTTGCTTATGTTTACAATTATGCATATATTTTTATATGCAAGAGAAACTATATACATTTGATTAGCTCAAGTTAAAGTAATCAGTGAAGCTATCATATTGCAACTGATGATTATCTTGTGTTTAAAAGAAGTAAATGACTTCTCCACAGCGATCTGTTTGTGTCTCCAGGAATATAGAAATTGGAATAACTTGAAAACACTAAGCTATATAAGTGGCTTGAGTGTAGTACAACTCAACTGTTGATTCTTTCATTGATGTAATTCAATGTGGTGATTGAATTGGTCTTCTGTCTCACAATGAAGGATCTTGTTACATATCTTGTTGGAATGCAAATTTTAATGGGATGACTTCATTTGGAGCACATCTAACTTAGATGAGAGGGTGTGTTAAGGAGAAAGCCTGTACAATCTTCTCCTCTTGCCTGTTGTATTTCATGTTTTTCTGTATAAATACTTACTTGACTTCTGCAGTGAGTATGCATATATTTCATATTTCTTACCTGTGCTAAAAGTAAATGATGCCCTTAATAGTGTGATATTCATGTTATTTCTCTTTATGTTGCGTTCTGTATGTTCAAAATGCAGGTACCATCGTTTTCTCTTATTGTCTTCTTTCTTTGATGGTTGCCGGTGCTGGTAGCTTTGATAGCTCTCTCTGCTGATGGATCCATGTTGGGAACTGTTGATGTCAGGCTTCCAAAAGAGGGTTTAGGGGGTATTGTAACCCTAAAATTCTGGGTCTGTGATATTCGCAGTGGAAATTATGACTTAACAACGATTATATATGAGCCTCACAGGTAGAATTGGAGAACTTTATCTTTTATAGTTCATTGATTCTCATTTATTAGTTCCAATTTACTTGCGCTAGAAAACTGTGGCACACAGTGATATGGGAGACCACACAATAATCCTCCAAGTTAGCCTCTCAGAAGCTTATTTGATAGCAATCTCTCTTGGAAGTAATCAAGGTTTTTAGAAGCGTAAAACATACTTAAGCGCGCAAGGACCGCTTATCGCTTTTAGCGCTTAAGCAAGATTAAGCGCCCAATTAAGTGCTCAGTTTCTTAAAAATATTTTAATTTAATTTTAATTGTTAATTTTTAGGATAATTCTAAAAATGCATGAACATTATAAAAAGTTCTAGAAAATGGTAGAAATTGATGTGCAATGGAGAATAAATGATGTAAAATGCTTGAAAAGTGCTACAAACTACAGGAGTATGCATTAAAATTGCTATAAAGTGCTGAGTTGAATAGCACTAAAAGTATACATGCAATTAAAACATAGAATGATAAAATTACATGGCAAGGAGAGGAGAGCGAAGGAGTGCACATTCCGCAAGTTAAGGGTTGCTTAGAAATAGGGGTGGCAATTGGCCCAAGCCCGACCCGAGTCTGATGAGCCCGACCTGCTTAGGAGCGGGCATTGGCCAAAATAATGTTATATGTAATTGGGTTTGGGCCTTTTGAGCTCATGTATTAAATGGGCCGGGCTCGGGTTTGAAATATTAAGCTCGACGGGCCCGTAAACCTTACGTATATAATTTTTGTTTATGAAAAATACATAAGGCTAATAATTCTCTTTTTGAGCTATCGGTTATATTATCCATTAACCATTATTAAATACAACTCTTCGTTTTTGACACCTAAGTGACTCTTAGAATCCAATTAACTAGTGTTCGATACGATTCTTCTTTTATATCATGGAATTAAAAAAATTCTTATCTCTTCGCTTTAATGTTGGAGAGAGAGTCCCCTTTCGTTATGCACTCGTGTGCACTCTACCTTCCCGCCTTCGTATTGACGATCCGAACCGTTCACATTGATCCACACATCTAAATTAGTCTAAATATGTAAAATCAAATCGTTTGAAATCATTTGTCCATCCATTGAAGTGTTACAAAATTGTATGGCTGAAAATCGTTGTTTTTTATAGTCATGATGGATAGGCAAATGAATTTCAAATGATTTGATTTTATATATTTAGACTAATTTAGATGTGTAGATCAATGTGAACCGTTCGGATCGTCAATACGAAGACGGGAAGGCCGAGTGCACACGGCAGCCTAGTGCACAACGGAAGAGGACTCTCTCTCTCTCTCTCTATATATATATATATATATATATAGATATATATATATATATATATATATATAGAGAGAGAGAGAGAGAGAGAGAGCTTTCTTCCGTTGCAAATGGGTCTGTGTGCACAGACCCGTGTGAACGGAGATCTTGGCCGTTGGATCTTTGATCCAGCGACCCACATATTTTTTTCTAAAATTTTGCCTTAACCCGTTCTTGGAAACGACGGGTTAAGGCAAAATTTTTAAATTTTTTTTGGCCTTAACCCGTCGTTTCCAAAAACGGGTTAAGGCTAAATTTTAATTGTTTTAGATCTGTATACTCCATCTTCTTTCGATTTCTCCCTACACTCTCTCGTTTCTTTCAGAACCCAAACCCATTATCTCCGAAATCCTGAACTTCTCACTCCGGCAGCTCTCTCTCTTTCCTCCTCTATCATTCCGGCGACTCTCTCTCTTCCATCTGTTGCTCCCCAAACACAATCCTCTCCTCCTCCTCCGTTCGCTCCTCCACCTCCGCCTGCTCCTCTTCCATACCCATATAATCTCTCTCCCAATCTCTACTCCAAACTTCGAAACCCAACTCTCTCATTCCAAAAATGAAACCCTAGTTCGGCCACAAGACCTACATTGGCGAAATTCACATTTATTTTGTAAGGTAATGACTAAATCTTTGCCTTAGTAGTTGTATTTGTGTTGATTTTTAATTGTTTTTTGGTCTCTTTCCAATAATTTACCATATATAAAAATTGCCTAAAAAATTTGTAGATGTAGAAATTTGCAAGTAGTATTTTGATGAATTTACACGGTGCAATTGTAGTCCTAGTTGTTGTTGATCGCTCGACGAAATTGTAGATTGAGTCGTATTTATAATCGTTCCGTATATATTAAATTACTTAAAACCTTTATAGTGCGGTTAGACTAGAAAACCCTGCAAAAGACCTCCAAAAAATACGAAACTTTGCGAGTAGGATGGTCTCACGTAGCACAAGAAACCCCAACTTGTAGAAGTTAGTTTCGACTCACGGTTGGAGAGATACGGGCGTGCATCATTTTTGGTTGAAATATACATAAAATAAAAGAGATTATACCCACCTGAGAAAATGCGAAGACCGACTGTGTGAGCTCTCTGCTATTTTCCCCCGAACTCGTCTCTCCTTCCTATTATCATATTTAACACTAATTAGGGTTAAAGATATTCAAATTACTCACAAATAACAATTAAAATCATTCTAATCTCTCACAGGCATTTTATCGAACGTCTGACGTGCACACGATACATGCACGCATTCCGATTGTTTCTAACTGGGTTTTATGCCCATAAAATCTTTCAAAAATTATTCTAAATTATTTCTCATAACTCACAGGGGTTTCTACTTTCAATTTACATCAATTACTACTCCCATTGTCTTTTAATTACTAAGCCAACACCCTAATTATTTTTCAATTTAATTTCTATCTCCTAAATACAAAATCTATCACTTCTAATATAAATAAAATCGCCTATTCTCCTTACTACACAATTTCACAGCTAAAAATTTGCAAATCATACAATCACATACAATTTAAATAAAATCCTACTCACTGTAGGGTTGATGATTTCAAAAACCAACACCGTAGGGTCGAAGAGCACCCTCCAATTAGCTAAAGCCCTTAAAAAATTTATTTGAATGGCCAAGAATTCATGGGTTTTGAAAAAAATCAGAAAATGAAGAAAAAAAAGTAGGTTGGTGGTTTCGCTGGACGGGATTGAGGGGAGAAGGAAGAAGGGTATTTTAAGTAAATAATAAGGGGAAAATTAATTATAAGCCCCCTTTTGACTCTTTCATTATTTATATGTCCTTATAATTCTTCTTTTCATAATAAAATCCAAAAAAACCCACTCCACCAAATAAATAAATAAATTTAAGAATATATATAATATAAAATTGCATATTTATGCATAATAATAACAATAACAATAAAATCTATTAGCAATAAAATAATTACAAAAACTATTTCGAAATTATAAAATAATGGAGTGTTACAACTTTAATAGAGTCATTCATTAGGTTAGTTTAGGGAGCAGCTCTAGGGGTGAGTTGAGCTCCGAACTCGCTGTAGAAGATGTTCGCTCGGGAGGCGAGCGAGATGAAGATCATTGTCAGGCTCTAGGAGAGAGCCGTTCGGGAGACAAGTTTGGGGAGTAACTCTGGGGGTGAGTTGAGCTCCGAACTCGTTGTGGAAGAAGGCCGTTCAGGAGACGAGCTAGATGAAGAACATCAAACTCATTATATTGGGAGAATGAGTTGTTTGAGGCTCTCGAGTAAGGAACGGAGCACCAAACTCATTGTATGGAGCAATGAGTCGTTGGGAGAGCTCGAAAGAAGAGTTGAGAACTGGACTCATTACCTTGAGTTGTTGAGTTGTGAAGTCCTTTGTGTTTGCTAATATTGTCGTGACCCCCTGCTCTTTCCCATTAGCAGATTGTTGTGTATGGCGGGGGTGATTCCTGTGATGGTGAGATTGCTCGTCTCCGTACCAAGCTTCTGTGGTGGAGTTGGGGCATACTTGTTCACGGGAGAGGCTATCCAAGGTGGAAGTGGAGCTCAGTCACTTGAGGAGAGTGTTGACCCGGAAGAATATCAAAATGAGGTGTCGTGACGAAGGTATTCGGGAGATGCCTCCGACCGACATGGAGAGATGCTCGCGCAATAGCGGGACTCCCCTTGCTGAGATGGTTGTTGGTAGGAACTCGGAAGTTAAACCCCTTTGTCGTTCTTTGCTTATGGCTACTACCGAGATAGATGAGTTGAAGAACATAGTGCTTGAGAAGAGCTAAGAGGTTGCCCATCGAAGGAAAGTTGTTCTTGAATTCTCGGGAGAAGCTCGTATGGATGGTTCGGCGTATGCTAGTATGGTCCTTTGGAAGATTTGGGTGAAGAATGCCCACCTCAAGGAGAGGCCTGTCGAGTAGGTGGAGATCCATCGATTGAAGCGGCTTCTTGAGGGGACTAGGACCAGGAGCAACGCTTGATCTCGTGATGAGATAAATCAAGGGAGGTTATTCCATAAGTTGGCTTTACATCTGCAACGGATCTCGAGGAACCCGGGAGATGCCCAAAGCGGAGTGGCCGGTTCATTGAGTGTTGCCTCGGTTGGAGGGGCAGCAAGTGTTGTAAGCCACGTGGCTCGGACTCAATCTGCGGGTTTGGTCTTCCATTCAGATGGTTCAAGGGATCGGGGTGGTAAGTGTTGAAGCATTGTCTCTTGTTCTCTTTGAGTAGTGTCTTTTTGTGTTAGAGTTGCTATGGCGAGTCTAGTAGAGGATTGAATCTTTTGTACTCTTGTTATGGCCAGTTGTGGGAGTGCTCGAATGCCAAGGCGTGCCTGCACACTTACTTAGCGGCAAGTTTCTAGGGCGGCGCTAAGAATTATGAGTATGCACTTCGAATAGGTTGACGACGAGTTTAATGAGCAATCGAATGGCAATGCGTGTCTCGCACACTTGCACGGGGGCAAGTGGCTAGAGCAACTCTAAGAACCATGAGTGGACTTCGCACTTTTGGGAGCACTCGAATGGCGAGCCGTGTCCTGCACACTTGCTTGGGGGCAAGTGACTAGAGCGGCCCTATGAACCATGAATGGACTCCACACTTGTCATGGGTTGTTTTGGGAGTACTGGAATGGCGAGCCGTGCCGCACACACTTGCTCGGGGGCAAGTAACTAGAGCGGTCCTATGAACCATGAATGAACTCCGCACTTGTCTTGGGTATTTTGGGAGCACTCAAATGGCAAGTCGTGCTCCGCACACTTGCTCAAGTGTAAGTAGCTAGAGCGACCCTAGAACCATGAATGAACTCCGAACAAGGTGACGATGAGTTTTGGGAGCACTCGAATATCGAGCTGTGACCCGAGCACCGTGAATGGATTCCGCACTAGTCCGTGGGGTGCTTAGTGAGTAGACGGTGTTGCTCGGGGGTAAACCATGTGTTTGACGCATTATTTGCACCCGATGGAATTGTACAATAATTTTGCAAAGAAAAATTCTAGAAATTTATTGAAGAATAAAACTAAGCATCTGCTTTGATGCTAGCCTTTATTACATGATGTGACCATTATAATTGTCGGCCTTTAACACATGTTTGAAGCTAACTATTAGGGGAGGGCGTTAAGTGCCCTCGTAGTACTTCATCAGGTCTTGGCCTTCTAGATGAAGAGATCTCGGTTCTCCCTAATGCAAGTGATGAGTTGCTCATTGACTTGATGATGGAGTGCCTTGCTCATCTGAAAACACTTAGCTTGGTCTTCTTGGGAGAAGGAGATTTCTGTTAGTTCGTTTATGGTTAGGAGCTGGCTTGTCCCCTATCTTGGGGGGTTCCATGGCATTGAGGGGGAGGACTGAGTCCCCCATTGTGGCGGTGTAACACGCTCGGGCGGCTTCTTGGCTTCCTTTGGCTTTCCCTACTCCTGCTTCCGTAGGGAACTTCATCTTCATGTGGCAGGCCGATGCAACCGTGTGAAGGGCCACTAACCCCGAGCGACCAAAGATGGCATTGTAGGCGACTACCATGAAATCAAGTGCTTCTGTGCAAATGAATGGAGCTTTTCCCAAGGTCACGCCAAGGGTGACTATTCCTTCAATCGAAACTTGGGCTCCTCAGAGAATCCATGGAAAGTGGCGCACCTCATGATTAAGGTCCTTGAATACATTCAGGAAGAGAATGTTTACCGAACTGCTGTTATCTACAAGGACATGGCGCACCTCATGATTTGTCATACATATGTTGATTACGAGCGCGTTGCAGTGAGGTGTTCGAACACCTTCAAGATCTCTGTCTGAAAATGTGTTCGGAACCCCCAAGTTCTTGGGAGGGGGGATATTGTGCACTGAATTCACTTCTCGGAGAAATACTTTTCTTGAGGAGTTAGATGATCCCCCCATAGGTCCCCCATGGTTTGAGTGGAATATCTTCATGCGTCTCGAGCCTTGGGACTCGGAAGGTTTCTCTGGTTGCTTGTTGACTCCTCTCACAGGAGGAGGTTCTTTGTCATTCCCTTGGGCAAACTTGGCGAGGTACCCACGTCAGAGCAACCCTTCAAGCTCGTCCGTGAGCGCTGAGTCATCTGTGAGGTGCCCATGATCATTATGGAAAGCACACAACTTGTTTCTATCCCTTCTCCTGCTTTGGGCGTTCATTTTGGGGGGAGGTCAAAGGAGTTCCTCCTTATTGACTTCCATGAGAATAGCAGAGATGCTAGCATTAAGTTGGGTGTACTTCTTGAAGCGAGGCATTGGGGGTTGACGGCATTGGCATGTGGCATCCTTCTGGGTCTTCCTACGTCCGTCTTCATTGGTGCCCTTCCGTTTGTTCACTCGTGAGGGCACCTTCTGTTCTTGGGGTCAGATGTCGTTTTCCACTTGGATGTGCTTCTCGACTGTTTGGAGATCGGAGAAATTCCGAGGGACAAGAGAGGCTTTGAGGTGGTCACGATTCACTTTGTACCTGAAGGCCACCATGGCTACAGCTGAATCGAGTGTGGGGATGGATCGGGACTCGGCTGTGAAGTACCGAACATAACTCTTGAGGGACTCATCTCTTTGCTTCAGGTCAAGGAGGGAGATACTTGTCTTCTCTGTCATGCGACTGGTGATGAAGTGCGTTAGGAAGAGCTCCTCAAGTTGGTCGAAGGAGAAGATGGACCCTGGAGAGAGATGAGAGAACAACTCCTATGCAGATCTCTTCAGGGTCACTGGGAAAGACTTGCAGAGGAGGGAGTCTGATGCTTGGTAGATCATCATAAGGGTTTTAAAACTCTCAATGTGGTTTACCGGGTCGGACTCCCTGTTGTATGATTCAAAGGCTGGGATCTTGAAGTTGACCGGAACATGAGCCTCGATTATTTTTCTGGAGAAGGGGGGGTCTAATGGGGCGGTATGTTCCTTCATGTCTTCATTCTTGTTGCTTCAACAGTGTTAGACGGTCTTCCATCTTTTAAAGGCATTGGAAAACAACGTTGTCTTGCTCTTCGGATCTAGTGGACCCGTGGGACTCCTCACGTTGTGGAGGAATGGAACGGTGAAGGCTGGTTTGTCGGATCTTGCTAGGAACGGTGTTGAAGGCTCGAAGGATTTCATCTTTGAATTCTCAGAACTCTAACCTGGTGATTGGTACTTTTTCCTCTTTTCCTCTCCTGGGGGCTGGTCGACTTGATGGAATTGGGTTCCTGCTCCCTTGATTAGGAGTTCTTCTTGGTCACATTGGAGAATGATGGCTGCTTCACCTTCTGGGAGAGATGGTTCTTTTACGCCCCCGACTCCGTGGAGAGGGCCCCCTCGTGCCTTCTTAATGGGGGAGCCCGACCCTTGCTCGCGGTCTGCTCGAGCACCTTTGACGTTCGGAATCATGTTGTCGGAAGTTTATAATATGGCGGAGGTCTTGTTGGGAGTTTATAATATGCCAGATGTCTTGTTGCGGTTGAGGTGCTTCAGGGGGCACCGTGGAGGGTGTGGAGGTGTAGACCGACCCCCTGTTCTCTCCAATGTGCTGCAGGGCACTGACTTCTTCGAGAGCTCCCCGGTGGAACCTCCTCCTTGGAGGGGGTTTGAGTAGGCAGTTGAGGCTGTTTTGGCTGAAGAGGTTGATCCATTTGAAGGTTAGGAATGACGTCCTCATGAGGTGGAGGAAAAGGGTTGACTCGTCGGCTTGAGGTCGCCGCTTTCCCTTTAACCTTTGGAGGCATGACTGAAAACTATTTTTACCTGTGAATTTTGGTCGGATTGCTTTTTTTTTTCTTTCCACAGACGACGTCAATTTGTTTCTGCTTTTTTCTGTGTGGAAGCAAACTGATGATGTGATTTTTTTAGAAACAATGAAAACAACCGACCTTTTGACTTTCGCCGATACTAACTATTTCCAATTGATCTTGACTCCTGAATCCGATCTGTGCGGTGATGATCGCTCTGATTGACCTGCAAAAGTCTGAAACACCGGGGTTGACCCTGGCGACAGGCCCTTCGACGCTCAAGTCAAAACCCAAGAATAATATGAGAGGTTTTTAGTGGCAGAATACTGATTACCTCATTTTTGTGGAGGTCATGGGATATTTATAGTCGCTTTGGGGGCCAGTTTCAAGACAATGATTTATCTTTACTTTCCGGTGTTTTTGGATTGAATTGGTTATCTCTTCTTCATGAAGAGATAATAGTGGTTGTGGAGATTGAGTTAAAACTCTTCTCATGATAAGAGATATGGGTATTGAATCGTCTCTTATGAATAATTATGAGTTTAAATCATATTTAAATAATCATGGACTCATTTGTGTTGGGCTGTTATGACAACCCAGTTAGACAGATCCGTTTTGGGTTATTGTGCTTGAGAGAGGACCAAATCCCGTTTACGAACCCGTTTCTAGCAAAAATTACAATTTTTGCCCCCTGAGAGCTTTAAGATTCATGCCCAATTTGAACGGTCCCGATTTGGTTCCACTTTTACCCATATCAATATGTAACATACATCTTAATTATTAAAACCCCAGAGATTATTGTTTTAAAGCTTGTGGTGTCCTTTCTTGCGTGAAGACAACCTCTTCCACATTGTTGGCTGAAGTTTTATTTATGGAATTTGTATTACCATTTAA
This sequence comes from Hemerocallis citrina, assembly GCA_017893485.1. NCBI lineage: Eukaryota > Viridiplantae > Streptophyta > Magnoliopsida > Asparagales > Asphodelaceae > Hemerocallis > Hemerocallis citrina. The sequence goes on from CM030365.1 coordinate 170,249,812, forward strand.
TAAGAAGTTCTATTTAGGGAATTTATATTACCATTCAATAAGAAGATCTTAGGGAACTTATATTACCACGCAATGATTAACATGCTATATCGACTTCCCTGTACAAAAAAGAAAATACAGCAGCATGAAAATTTGTATTATTTCTATGGGATTTTAACCATATTTTTTAAAGCAAAAAAGCTTTAATTTTTTTCGTTCCTTTGTCATCACTTAGATTGTGTAACCAAGTGTGATCGCGTAGCTCATCTTTTCATTCTGAAGATACTTGTATATTGATTTAGGATCTGTAGTTGTACAATTATTTTTAACAATGAAATATGCAGGAAAATGCCTATGACTGCTGCTGTATTTTCTGCTGATGGTTCTATTCTAGCTGTTGCTGCAGAAACGCTTATCACATTATGGGACCCTGACAAGAATGCTCTTGTAGCTGTGATTGGAGATACATTCACGGTAAACTTATAACTATTATTATTATTAAAGAAGGCTTTCACTGAAAATGTTAATCATGATTACAGTATATTGTCTCACCTTTTTGCAGCCAATTTCTGTACTTTCATTTGTTGGGAATTCAGAATATCTTATTTCACTTTCCCACGGTTCCAACCCGCAACTAGCTGTGTGGGATCTGTCAAAACTGTCAATGTTTTGGTCTTATAGACTCCATGCAGAAGGTATGTCAACTCGTTTACTATTAATGAGTGTGTAGATGATGCTCTGAAGAGTAAAAATGTGATATTCACTGTTTTGGAGGTTATTTGTAAGTTCTGTATTGATAACAAGTTTAACATGCTGGTTTGTGATGGTGCAGCTGTATCTACTTCCAAAGATGGATGTCAATTCGCTGTACTAGCTCTGTCCAATTCATCTATTGAAACTGCTATTAAAGACCAAGGTGGACTTGTTTTATTGTTCGATGCGAAAAAACCAGTTCCGATGTCCACGTGGATGGTGAAAAAGGTATTGTTTGGCCTTGGACTTATAATAATAGCTCAATTACTCGGAACCACTGACATGGTGAAGTGGCAGCTGCTTTGTTGTCGGGCACAAATTTGACACGAATTTTGCAGCGTGCTTGCAGATGCGTGTCGGCTCATGTCTGGCAGTACCCGGAGTGGGATTAACCTACTACGTAGCTTCATGTTCATGTCTGCTCCACTTTTTTGTTTCTTTTTTTACTTTAATGGCTGTCAAACAAAGAATCCTAGCTGACTTGGGGAATTAGCGGAATACATTAGGAAGATGAATGAGTGGCTAACGTAAGGGTTCAGTTCGTATTTGAATATAATTACTGGTCTACTTCCTGTTCCTCTTTGGCTCTGCCCCATCCAAGAAAAACCCCAGAGACCCCCCTCTCTCCCTCTTGTGCTGCGACGCTGCAAGACAAGAGAGAATGGCTAGAGGCCCAGCAGAGGAAGTTAAATATTACAATTTGGCACTCGCACAAGCACATGCTATGTGTTTAGGCTAGAGAGCCGATGCACACCGTGTGTGTCTGCACAAACACATGATCTTGTGTTTGGGCTAGAAAGTCTACACAATGCACATTATGGATGATCTACTTCCTTACTCTCCCTTGTCTCCAGACTACTTCCTCTCGTGTTTAGGCTAGAAAGTTTACTTGATGCACACTATGGTCATAGTTTCATATTTATTTCGTTTGACTCGTAGAGTTGGCGTTCAGGTTTAAAGGTTGCTACCAAGTTACTGATTGAAGCTGGTATTTTGTCTCTGGTGGTTTTCCTCCGAAAGCCATACAATTTACCCAATTAAAACTTGTGGCCATGCTACAATTGTCTTAAAACTAGTAGCTTAATTCAAGATTAACGCGTCTCATGCTGAACTTTTTAGCCAAACCAAAGAGTTGGTTTTAAGATAGTAAATCTGGTTGAAACATTGCCCGGTTTACAGATAATAGGGTTTAGCATGTGCAGGTATGACAAATGGTATATTTGTCGGCACAAAACCTGACCAACTATTTATAGGTGAGTTTTCCACCTCAGAAAAACCACGAAAGGAGCGCTAGAAATACCCCACTATAAAGCCAACATAGAAGTTTTGTCATAGTAGCATTCACCAAGATAGACAAAAGATCTAAAGGTACGATAAACTGTGTTTTATTTCTCTCGCATGATCCTGGGGCATTGGGATATCCCTTATTCTGCTGTGCATGTATCTATTCACACACTCGTATTAATTATTAAAGCAGCAGTTGGATATAGTCTTGGTCTAATAATGTAATTCAACATAGTGAGCTGGTGGGTGTTTCAGGTATGGTTTGAGCTCAATGGAAACCTACTTCATTATGGTCTTGGGCTGTGCATTGATAAGTCCAACCCACCCTCTCTTTCAAGAACCTCAATCTAACCATAAATAGTTAAATGGGTTTTGTGGACCAGGTTTTGGGTGAACTCAGAACATTTTGCAGGCTTAATATCTGTTAAAAAATAATTGTCAGTTAGTAATTTTGTTTTGGATAATGATACGGTCATGATACTTTTAACAGTTTATTTCTTTTTCCTAATTATATCAGGCGAAGGGAGGCGGACTTGCTTTTCTATCCCATGAAGCATCTGCTCTCATCGCTGACAGGGAAATTGATGGCAGTGGATCTCCATTGCTGGTATATATGAATAGTGATCATGAATACGTTATCTTTGACCCCCACAACTTCAACGAGACTCAGATCAGCACAAATGTTCGTAGAAGTAATCTTGATTCTGATGAAACAGGTAGTGCTGATTTTTTACTTCTTTGAACCCTATAATTCTATAATAATTATTTAGAGGTAGAATACCTTCTGTGAGAATTTGGGTTTTTGTTGTTGAATCATGTTGAATTATCTAAATTCCGTATCTGTAATGGTAATAACTATCATTTACGGTGCAGTTATAGGGTATCCCATGAGCCATAATCTCTCCGGAATCTTTTTTTTTAGCCCAAACTATGCCTTTTGTTTACTGGATCTAGTTTTTTGCATGGTACAGTAAATTTTGGATATGCGTCGATATATGGGGAGCTCCCAAAATTTTATATATAGAAGGAGAAGATTCCAGAAATCCCGTGTTCTGAAAGACTTTGGGCAACTATCTTTAGCGAGTCATCCCATGTTCTTCCTCCCCTCACAAAACTCTGCTCTGTCTTTTTGGAGTCTCTCCTAGAAAAGAGGACTGGTCTAAAGGAGTGAATTGTCAGAGGAGAGATTTCAGAATTGCGTTTATGAAAGACAAGTTCAAATTATGGACGCCTCTGAAAATGAAAAGTTCTAATTTTACTCACTGCCCATATCTGCCACGGGAACTGACCATTTCAGATGATCGGCTACTTTAGAAGCATTGCGTCTAATTAGCATTCGTGGCAGTTCGGATGCTGTTTTATTTTGTATTGGGAAGATAGTGCTGTTCTTATCGTGGTTGTATACTGAGGGGAATACTTGATACATACTTGTATCAATTTTGGTAAACAGTCCGTCATAGTGGAGAATCTCATAAATATTTGAGTCGTGAAAATTTTGTAATCCTGACCGAGTTCTATTGTAATTCAAAGTTCTTGTATTCTTTTTAACCGGCTTATCTCTTTCTGTCATTATCTGATGCTGCTCTGCTTGTGTGGGCTCTGACATTCTGAACTGATGCAATTTGGTTGTCGAAAACAAATCTCTCTTTACATTAATGGGGTTTCCCCTGATTATGCTATCACGTAGTAGGATGAGATCACGAACATGGGTGTCAATGTTTTTGGTTTTGTGATGCGGCGTGAAGAGGGTACTCTTCAGATTTTACTTTGTTTTGTTGGGAAACTTCTTCGTCTCTTCAGTTTAGGGGATAAATTTCTGAGTCTGTAGGTTCCTGATGTCTTTGAAGTGACCCTCTTATGTTGGAACTGTATGATTGAGGCTGGGAAATTTCCCGAAAGAAATGTTTTGTTTTCCTCCCGATCAGGTGCTGCTGGAGAATCAGTGTCTTCAGATTCAAAACCAGTGGCATTATTCTTCATGTATACACTGTAACATTGATGGTGTAGGATTATAACCTTCTGTGCGAGTTGTTAGCACTTGCAACCAGATCGATTGCAAAAGGAGCTTCGGGATTGTAAATGGATTTCTAAATGTGTTGATGTCAGAAAGCCTTTATTTTTTATTTTTATTTTTTTGTTAGAAGACAGCTTCGGAAATTGTAAATGGATTTCTAATAAATGTGTTGATGTCGGAAGAATTTTTTCCCAAACTGTCCCTCTTTTTGAAAGTTTTTCCCAATTACCCTGTTTTTTAAAAAAAAAATTCTAAAATGTCTTCTGCGTTTTTTGATGCCCTACTCGCTTTTTGAAAAAGTGAGTTTGAGATTTATCCTATCGCTTTTTTAGAAAGAGAGTGTGAGGCTTTGGTTTTCACTTGCCTACACTCGCTTTCTCAAAAAAACGAGGGGATTTATCCCACACTTGTTTTTTGAAAAAACGAGTGTCGATTGGGGCTTTTAGCCCCCAGGCTTGAATTTCAGATCTCACTTTCTCTTTCAACTCTCTATCTTCCTCTTCTAACCCCGAAACCCTAACCCATCTCTCATCTCATTTTCGTCGATTAACCCATAAAATTCGTCGATTAACCCAAAAAATCCCCGCATTTCTCATCTCATTTCGATTTTCCACTTCTCTCATCTACATATCTCATCTCGATTAACCCAAAAATCCTAAACCCCAGTATCCAAGAGTTCGTTCATTTTCGAATTTGGGGATAAAGAGTGCGGTTGAAGGAGCTTCTTCGACCTTCTATTCACTATCTACATATTCAATCACCCTACTTGAACAGAATATTTCTCATACTTTTGCTTTTTTTAATTTCGTGTTCCATTAACATTGTATGTGTGTTAATTCGACCCAAAATCACCCAATTTTTTTTGATTTTACAAGTAAACATTGGATCTTCAAAATCACCCAAAATTTGACTTGCACTAACATTGGATTTTTAAATTTCGGTTAATTAAGCATTATTATCGAACATGTTTGTTTATAAGTATGTTATAAATTTTTGAGTAAATGTAGGTATATAGTATATTCCATTTTGAGTATATGTAGGCATACAGTGTAAAAATTGGATATATATATATAGATATTTGTAGGTTATATATTTTTTGTATAGTTAATAATAATTTGTTTAAGTTGTAGTGTACTCTCGGTTATTATAAATGGCACGCACGATGGGTAATGTGGAGGAAGGATCGAGTAGTAGACCTCCAAAAATACTCGAGGCGACGAACCACGTACTTCTTTTGGCCCACTTCCTCGCGGTGGACGTGGTCGTGGTCGTAGTGGTGCCGAGCGTACTAATGTAAATGAATAATTATTTTTATTCGATTAGTTTGATTATCATACAATAAAATTTAATATCGGTCTATTGATTTAAATGTTATTGTTGTGTAGGTCTCAACTAATCCAAATGAGGCGGGCCCTTCTTCATCAGCCCCTTCATCATCATTTTATATTCCTCCTGGAGGTCCAGGTCCTCTCGACCCTACACTGCTTACTCTCCAATTGCATTACTGTTTGAAGGACGTGTAAGAAGGTGAATCTAAGGAGTGTACATTTAGGGGGGGTCATCCACTTCCTATGCACCCACGGATTCATGAGATTCTATGGGACTACGGGTTGTATGGTATTGGACTGATGAGCTCCATCAAATGTGATCGTCCTCTTCTTACCGCACTTCTTGAGTGATAGCAGCCTGAAACCCATACCTTCCACGTGCCAGATGAGGAGATAGCCATAACACTGTAGGACGTCTCCGTACTAACCGGTCTTCCATTCGATGGGCAGACAGTGACCGGTACGATGGACTTTGAGCCGGTATATCTAGCGGAACAATACTTTGGTGTTCAAGTTGAAACGGGGGCAATAAATGGAAAGTTCATTTGGTTGAAGTGGTTGAAGGAGACTTTCAAAGATAGATTTAATGAAGATTCCACTGAGGCCGAGGTTGAGTGCTATTGCAGGGCATCCATCTTGACACTGTTTGCGGCGTGATGTTCTTGAATTCAACTGGTCATTCGATGTCGTTGATGTACCTGCCATTGATTGCCGATCTGCGAAGAGTCAGACAGTACAGTTGGGGTAGTACCGCGTTGGCATCTCTGTACAGAAGTTTGTGTAACTGCAGTCTTAGTTCGGTGTAGATGAATGGACCAATGATCTTACTTCAAGTATGGATTTGGGAGCGTATTCATGTTGGTCGGCCCGTAGTGCGTAGACAGTCACCCAATTGGATCCATCTCCCCGAGGACCTACACATGTTACCTCCGCTCGGTGTTTACTGGTCCAGCAAACTCACATTTGACAAAACAAATACAAACACAAACACAAACACATTCGAATTTCACATGGAATAAATGTTTTGCGATCCTCCATTACTACATCTCTGCTTATTGTGTCCATGCAACCCACATTTTGAACATTTCATGCCCGTACCCCTGCTAGACGTATTTCTCACATCCATGTTGTTGCGAATTCTCATAGAATGTGGCCGGCCTTTCCTTGAACGTCACAGACTTGCATCAGCTACGAGTCGTGGTCCATCAAAAGTAGGCCAATATGCTGGATCTAGAGTTGGATGAAAGAGGTGAGCCCATGTTTGTGCTAATGAAGTAACTAAGTAAAATTTATCAACAAAAGGCTTGTACTCGATTGCACGATATACACAAACATAAGAACATGGAATATGATATAGTTGAAATTTCATACATATGCATGTTTTAGTACCCAAGTTAACAGTGTGCAAGTTCCCACCATTCCTTTCTCCACTTACCATGCGTAAACCTATTTTGACGGCAAAAACTCTAGGTTCATGATGAAACATTGTAACCTCATGTCGGTTTGCTCTCTCACGTCGACTATCGATCAATTCCTGTACTCTTCGAGCAAAAATATTCCTTTCAGATAAAAGTTTATTGGCTTCCTGTCGACGAATAGTAAAGTAATAATTTAGACGATAAAAGATCATCTCCACAATTGCAGTTACCGGTAAACTACAGACATCTTTCAAGACTGAATTGAAGACTTCTGATAGGTTTGTAGTCATTATGCCATATCGACGACCTTCATCTGCATAAAGTGCCCATTTCTCAACCGGTTTCTCTTTCAACCAATTAGCCGCCTCAACATTGATGGTTTCAAGTTTAGCGAGTTTGGTAATGAATTTTTTGGGTTGGTTTTGACATGCTATAATTTTGGCTTTTTTTCTCAGTGCCTTACTACCAAATTTACTAAAGAAATTTGTAGCGAAATGACGCATACAATAACGATGATATGCATTAGGTTCGTTCCGAGCTCTATTTTGCAATTTCATAGTAGACAAAATACTAGCATGACGATCAGAGATAACACACAACTCAGTACGATCGATGACAAAATACCGAATGCAACTCATGAACCATGTCCAAGTATTTATACTCTCTCTGTCACCTAATGCAAATGCAAATGGAAATAGAAATAAGCTATCATTTGCATCCGGGAAAACAGCAATTAACAAACAACACTTATACTTACCGTACAAGTGAGTTCCGTCAACACTAATAACAGGTCTGCAAGACTTGAAACCTTCAATCGAAGGACCAAATGCCCAAAATACTCCTTTGAATGTTTCCTCGCCAGGACTAGACTGATATTTATCCCAGTGGACAACGGTTCCTGAATTTGCTGCTTGGATCGCTGATAGAAGAAAATGCAACTTTGTATATGCTTCTTCGAAGGTACCGAACAACCTCTCAATTGCCTTCTATTTTGCAATCCAAGCTTTCTTATATGAAATCTGATAATTATATTGTAGTTTCACTATCTCAATAATGGCCTGCGGTATTAAACCTATCTCAGACTTCACCACACTCACAATCAAATTGCAAAACAAGGTTAGAATCAACTTTATAGTGATCCTGATTCAACGTGGGATTCAGACAAGTATGAGGCCCAACAATATTCTTCACCACGAAATTTGTTCTGCCTTTTGGAACTATTGCTCGTAATCTCCAAGGACAGCCACCATCACTTACTACTGGGGGATTTTGCCCAATCTCCTCAATTGTACGTTTTCTAGGTGCCAATTTACATTTAACGGTGTACAATGTCGGTGAAGATTTCAATGTGACGAATTCACGATGTTTCTTGATAGAATACAGCTTCACAGCCTGCATAATCGACTCTTTACTTATAAACTCCTGTCCAATGTACAATTCGTCTACATTGGATGAACCAGACGACTCTTGTGGAACTTGATGTACCCTAGCACCTTGTGTCATCTCTTCGGTACTATGAGCGTTAACATTAACATAGCTATCAGCAGCTCTTACTTCATTAGACTTGTTGTTATTTGTTTACATTTGCATATTCATTATCTTCGTCCCCATCATTTTCTACACACTCCTCAACTTCATCGTCCGTTTCTTCCTCTTCTTCATCATTGTTTCATAGGTCATTTTTAATGGTAGCATTTTGAAATAATTCAAATAAAGTGTCATTTCGTACATGGTCATGAACCAGACTAGGTTGACATGGCAACTCAACATCTGTAGAATCCGGGCTTGTTGTATTTGTGAACGTGTCTTCGTGTGGGGATAGTGGAATTGCTTGTGAAGTTTGAACGGGATTAAACCTCATCTGCCGTTTCAGTACTTCTCGTACGAAGTTTGAACTAGGATTATCATGCGACTGAGCATTCATAATTTGGATTTGCTGAATATATAACTCTAATGCTGACCAAGTACAATTGGGATCAAGTATCCTAGCAATCATTGACTTCAAAGCATTATCAGTGGATACGGGCACTGTAATAAAATACCGACCATCTCCTTTTCCTGCTGCGTACCAAGCTAAAATTTTCACATTCTATTGATCCCTATCCCAATTAGTAACTTCATAAATTTTCTCAACTATTTCTGCCAATGTAATGGTACGAGGTGCCCAAACTATTTTAGGATCAACGACATTATAACAAAAACCTATCTTTGGTTCACGAATTATTCACCACCAAAGTATAACTAAATAGGAATATCGTAATCCATACCTATGTATATTTATACGAATATACGAGTTATTATCTATCCACAAACAAAACCTACAAAAATGTACAAAAGAATAGGTGATATAAATCATACCTTCACAAGATTATTCGAAAGGATATAGCCGTAGATATATGGGTAGAAGAGTTGGAGTTTCTATCCACTTCAAGTTTATCAAATTTCCAAAATATGGATCTTTTGGAAGATGGGTTTAGGGTTTTGAGAGTATAAGGTGAGAGGGTTGGGAAAGATTAAGAGATGTGAGGAATTTTGGGTTAATCGAAGAAATTTTAAGATGAGATGGGTTAGGATTTCGGGGTTAGAAGAGGAAGAGGAAGATAGAGAATTGAAAGAGAAAGTGAGATATGAAATTCGAGCCTGGGGCTTTTCTTAAATGTTTTGGTGACGCGTATTTTTCTGTTTTTACCTAAGTTCTGTGCGTGTCAGTGCTATTGATTCCTTTTTCATCTATTTATATTCTGTGTTTTTGCAATTTCTGGTAGGCATGACTCCCATTCAATTGTTTTGCATGCAGGAATGAATGAGCATTCCTGTGCTCAGTTGGTTATTTTGGCTGGTTTCTTTTGGAAAAGGTGATTATCTATCATTTTGTTAGGAGGGAGTGCGGCCTCTTTGCTCACTCCCGATCTGAGGCTCGTGTCTTCTTCGCACCTGCTTCCTATTGATGATCTCCTTGAAGTTTACTAAGTTAATATGGATTCTGTTGTAATTTTGGGAGCTACATGACTTCTCTCCTATTTGTAATTAACCTGTTAGTTTTCTACTTCCTTTTTAATCTGCATGTTCTAGGGTTTATATGGTTGGCTCGCTGTTGATTTTGTTATTGCCCTTGGTGCGGCACCTTACAAGTGCTGGTTTTGTGGGCAATGGCTTCTTGGATCAGGTTGTTTCACTTATTCAATTGCGGTGATTGTCGGTGGATGCCTGCTTCATTGTTCAGCTATTTTCTCACTGTTTTTTGATATGGCTGATTAGCATGTCTCCACCTCCTATCATCTGACTGGCAGGTGTGTAGAGGCACAACTGCGTTCATTTGGTTGTTTCGACTGTTTACTGTTGATGTGGATGTTTTTCTTTAAACTGGTTAGGAGGGGGGACTATCTTCTTCCTCCATCCCGTTATACTTCTTTGTGTTGCTCCTCTCGGAGCTTATTTTGCTTATATGGGTTATGCTGTTATTTTGGAAGTTTCATGGATGCTCGCTTCTCTATTACTATCCTTATATAATTATCGTCCTTTATTATCTGGATTTTCTAAATTAAATACGGTGGTTTAGTTGTTAGTTTTGGTGTTGCCCTTGGTGCGGCACCGCTGGGATCTGTTTCTGAGGTCCATGTCCTCTTGGCCGGGTTTGATACTCTTCTTTTTAGTGCTGAGTTTGTCGATAGACGTTAGTTCATTGGGACGTCTGGCTTGCTCGATGGACCTTTGCTGGTTGAGCTGGATTACTTCCGGCAAGCTCGCTGTGGTACCTTCGAGGTGTTTCAGTGGATGTTTCGATGGGCCTTCGGTTGCGAGGTGTTGGTGCCTAGGCTTGCTCTCCTCTCCGTTTTGTTTCTTCTTGAGGTCACCGGAGGGGACTCATCATCTGCCTGTTCGCCGACAGGAAGGCTTATTTCTCTTCATATTCTGCTTTCTATAATATTGTTGTAGCTCTCTGTTTTGTTGGCGCCTCAGCCTTTGTTTGTATTATTTTTGTGTGCTTATCTTAGTTTTACATCTTGTAAAGCCTTTGATTATTTAGTTGTAATTTAACGTTTCTTATCGATTAATATATTTTTGATGGCTGGAGCTGTTTGGCTCTATCCAATATATCAAAAAAAAGAAATTCGAGCCTGGGGGCTAAAAAGCCCCAATCGACACTCGCTTTTTCAAAAAGCGAGTGTGGGATAAATCCCCTCGCTTTTTGAGAAAGCGAGTGTAGGCAAGTGAAAACCAAAGCCTCACACTCTCTTTCTGGAAAATCGATGGGATAAATCCCAAACTCGCTTTTTCAGAAAGCGAGTAGGGCGTTTTGGAAATTTTTAAAAAAGTAGGGCAGTTTGAAAAAAACTTTCAAAAAGAGGGACAGTTTGGAAAAAAATTCATGTCGGAAAGCCCTTATTATTTTATTTTTATTTTTTGGTTAAGAAGACCGTAGTCATTCACACCCACACTATACCCCTATAAAATAAAACAATTGTTTACCAAAATGACCCACTTTTTGAAAGTATTTACCAAACTGACCCACTTTCAAAAGTATATACCCGAACGACCCAAACTCGCTATCTCAGATAGCAGATAGCGAGTTTGGTTAAAACCTCATCTCTATCTGAGATAGAGAGTGTATGGTTATGCGTTTCAAGAAAAACATCAAGTATAGACTCGTGTATGGTTATTTGTTTCAAGAAAAACATTAAGTATAGAGTCAGATAGCGAGTCTGTTTGTACTACACTCGCTATCCCAGATAGCAAGTGTATGGTTGTGTAAAAAATTCTCCAATCGACCCTCGCTATCTCAGATAACGAGTGTGTTTATACCACACTCGCTAACTGAGATAGCGAGTGTAAGGTCTTGAAGAAAAATTCCCCAATCGACACTCGTTATCTTAGTTAGCGAGTGCTTTTGTATTAAACTCGCTAAATGAGATAGCGAGTGTCGATTGGGGAATTTTTAAAGACTTGCTGTATCGCTCTCCCTCACTTCTCTCTTTCCATTCTCTCTCTAACTCTGAAAGAAACCCAAAACGAATAAACCCTAGCCTCCTAAATTCGTTATTTCACCAACAAAATCCGTCCAAAATCTATTGAGATCCAATTCATCACTCACAACCCTCTCTACTCCCACTCTCAAAATCCTAAACCCATCATCGAAGATCCGGAACTGCTCAATATTCCCGATCATAGATTCAAAGGTATGATTTGTATAACCTTTTATCTTGTACACTTGGGTAGATTAGATTATGTGTCTCATTTTTGCATAGATATGTATATGTATGGATTGCGATATTCCTATATGCATTTATTTTGGTGGTGAAATTATTCGTGATGCGAAGATAGGTTGTTGTTATAGTGCTGTTGATCCTGAAATAATTTGGGCACACCGTACAATTACAATGACAGAATTAGTCGAGAAAATTTATGAAGTTACTAATTGGGCTAAAGATCAATGGAATTTTAAAATTTTAGATCGATATGCAGCAGGAAAAGGTGAAGATCAATATTTTATGACTGTGCCCGTAGCAAATGACAGCGTTCTGAAGTCCATGATTGCTAGGACAGTTGATCCAAATTATAGTTGGTGCGCATTAGAATTATATATTCAGCAAATCCAAATTAGTAATGCCCAGCCACATGCTAATCCTAGTTCAAGCTTCATACGAGAAGTATCAACACATGGAATGAGTTCTAACCCAGTTCAAACATCACATGCAATCCCACCGTCCCCACAAGAAGACACGTTCACAAATACAACAAGCCCGGATCCTACCGAAGTTGAGTTGCCATGTTAACCTAGTTTGGTTCAAGATTATGTTCAATCAGCCAATGTCTATGGAATATTTCAAAATGCTACCGTCAACAATGAATTGTTAGATGATGATGAAGAAAATGAAGAAACTGACGATAAAGTTGATGAGAGTGTAGAAAATAATGACGAAGTGGAAGAAGGTGAATATGTAAATGTTAATCTAAATGAGAGGAACGATAATGACGTGAACGTTACTGATGCCTTTAATAATGTTAATGTTCATGTTACTGAGGAGATGTCACAAAGTACGAGAGTAAATCAAGTTCCACAAGAGTCGTCCGGTTCATCGAACGTCGACGTATTGTACATTGGGCAGGAGTTTCAAAGTAAAGAATCGATCCAGCATGCGGCGAAGCTATACTCCATCAAGAAACATCGAAAATTTGTCATATTGAAATCTACACCCACCCTACCGGGAAATGTAAATTGGCACTTGGGAAACGTACCACTGAGGAGATGGTGCATATCCCACCAGTCGTAAGTGAAGGTGGTTGCCCGCAGAGATTACTTGCAATCGTTCCAAAGGGTGGGACAAATTTCGTGGTGAAGAAAGTTACAGGGCCGCATACATGTTTGAATCCCACGTTGAATCAAGACCACCGTAAAGTTGACGCTAAACTTGTATGCAATTTGATTGTGAATACCGTTAAGGCTGAGATAGGAATAACACTGCGGGCCATTATTGAGATAGTCAAACTATAGTTCAATTATCAGATTTCATATAGGCTGGCTTGGATTGCAAAACAAAAAGCTATTGAGAGGTTACCTTTGAAGAAGCATATACTAAGTTTCCTTATCTACTATCAGCAATACAAGTAGCAAATCCAGGAACTGTTGTCCATTGGGATAAGTATGAGTCCAGTCTCGGCGAGAAAACATTCAGAGGAGTATTTTGGGCTTTTGGTGCTTCGATTGAAGGGTTCATGTCTTGCAGACCTGTTATAAGTGTTGATGGAACACACTTGTATGTAAAATATAAGGGATGTTTGTTAATTGTGGTTTCACCGGACGCAAACGATAGCCTTTTTCCGTTTGCATTTGCAATAGTCGATGGAGAGAGTGTATATACTTGGACATAGTTCATGAGCTGCATTTATTTTTTTGTTACGGATCAGGTGGGTTATGTGTTATCTCCGGTCGTCATGCAGGTATACTGGCCGCCATGGAAATGCAGAACGGAGCATGGAACGAACCAAATGCATATCATCGTTATTGTATGCGACATTTCGCTACAAATTTCTTCACCAAATTTGGTAGCAAAGCTATGAGGAAAAAAGTTAAAATAATAGCAAGTCAAAATCAACCCAAAAAATTCCATAGTAAACTCGCTGAGCTGGAAACTGTCAATGTAGAGGCGGCTACCTGGTTGAAGGAGAAACCCGTTCAAAAATGGGCTCTTCATGACGAAGGAGGTTGTCGATATGGTATTATGACTACAAACCTATCGAAAGTTTTCAACTGAGTTTTGAAAGGTGTGTGTAGTTTACCCGTAACTGCAATTGTGGAAATGATCTTTTACCATCTAAATTCTGACTTTGTCACTCGTCCCCAATTAGCAAACACACTTATAGGTGAAGGAAAAAAATTTCGCTCCAAGAGTTCAGGATTTGATCGATTTCCGGCGTGAGAGAGCAAACTTGAATGAGGTCATAATGTTTCATCATCAATCTGGTGTTTTTTCCAGTTAAAACAGGTATACAAAGAGTATGTGGCAATTCAAAAGGTGGGAACCTGCACAACATGAATTAGTGTACTAGAACATGCACTTATCAGAAATTTCAGCTGTATCATATTCCATGTTCCCACGTGCTGGCGGCTTGTGCAGATTGTGCAATTGATTACAAGCCGTATGTCGATACATTTTTTTTCCTACTAGTGCTTTTGCATAAACATGGGCTTCCCACCTTTTATCCAACACTAGATCCAGCATATTGGCCTGTGCTTATTGGACCATGCCTCATTGATGATACGAGCCTGCATCGTTGTAGGAAAGGACGGCCGAAGACCACGAGAATTCGTAATGACATGGATGTAAAAGATAGGTCGAGCACGGGTACGGGGATGACTTGTTCCAAATGTGGTTTGAAAGGTCACAATATGCGCCGATGCCGGAAAAACACAAGTCAAACTTCACAAAGCCGTCTATGAATTAAATTTCGCATTTATTTCAAACACATGTTTCGCGTTATTGTCTTTTGTATTACTTTAGTAATGGAATTTTGCTATGTATAATTTCGGTAACAAAGCCGTTACATTTGTGGACTTTTATTATATACTATTTTGGTTGTTTGAGTGTATGAATGCAAGGAAGACTGCTCTAAGATTTGAGATTGAGATTGAGATGATATGAGATATGAATTCTGTGAATTCTGAGGTTTGTATGTGTGTTTGAGATGATATGAAAGTTTGAGATTGAGAACTTCAAAACCTGGGTTGAGAATGTGAAAGTTTGAGCTCGATTATGTGAAATTTTATGTATACAAGGAAGAGTTCAAGAAGTTCACAAACTGTTTGGGAAGATACCTACGCTCGCTATCTCAGATAGTGACCCTGGTTCAGAGAGGGTTTCTAACTGAGATAACGACTGTGGTTATTCCAAAATTTCCAAAGACTTCCAAGTCTTTGGAAGTTAGAACTTCTCACAGTCGCTATCTTAGATAGCAACCCTCATTGAACCAGGGTCGTTGTCTGAGATAGCGACAGTGAGGAATTTCTTTTCTCCAGAGACTTCAAAGTCTCTGGAAGTTACAAATCCTCACAGTTGCTATCTCGGATAGTGACCCTAGTTGAACCAGGGTCGCTATCTGAGATAGCGACCGTGAGAAGTTCTAACTTCCAGAGACTTTGAAGTCTCTAGAAAATTTGGAATAACCACAGTCGCTATCTCAGTTCGCGACCCTCTTTGAACCAAGGTCGCTATCTGAGATAGCGAGCCTAGGTATCTTCACAAACTGATTGTGAACTTCTTAAACTCTTCCCTGTATACATAAAATTTCACAGAATCCATCTCATATCATCTCAAACACACAGACAAACCTCAGAATTCACATAATTCACATCTCATATCATCTCAATCTCACTCTCAAATCTCAGAATTCACAGAATTCACATCTCATATCATCTCAATCTCATATCATCTCAAATATCAGAATTCACATCTCATATCATCTCAATCTCAGAATTCATATTCTTAAACCCAGACGATCTCAGAGTTTAAGTTATCTTAGAACTGAAGTTATAAAAACATGAAGTTATGCAGACATTCTCAAATACACAAAAAAAGAAAATGGCAAACACAGATGTGAAGTTATAAAAATTATACATATACAGGAAAAAAAGTGGCAAACACAGACATGAAGTTATACAAGTTATACAAACACAGATACAGAAAAAATAAAGTGGACAGTCCATCTTACAGTCCCAAATTTATACAATTTAACAAAGATAACAAAATAAATAAAACATTCACAACAAATCTTCAACAATTCACAGATCGGGGGGGTGAACAAGTTTGGGGGTCTCCTCGATCGTTTAGGATGCCTTGGAGTTGCTTGAGTAAGTCCGGAAAGAGGAATGCCATCTTCATCATCTTCTCCGGGCTCATCGACGTGCTCCTCCTCATCTCGTCCTTCCAATACTTTTTGTCGATACCGAGGTCCCCATAACACTTTCTTTTGATGACCCATTTGGTGCACCAGACCCGACAATATAATGTCCGGTCTATTTCCTTTGCCAACAAGATCAGCTTGTGCCTGACAAGAACTTATCATTTTTTGTGCAAACTCCTTCAACGGTTCGGCAACATTGCTTTTTAACACCTTCGCGCATTCTTTTGCCTGAATCCATGTTTGGGCCATCTGCATTCAAACAAATAACATGTATTAAACGCATAATCAATTCAACGCACAATGTATATGTGTAATGTAAAACGAATATACACAAACTAAAACTTATGAGATCCCGAATCAATGTTGACTTCGGTTGGAACATTGGAAAATGAACGGAGTGGTCGTCAGCTGGATCAGCGGCTCGTCATCGAGTCGGTACTTGCACACCCGCAGGCATTTGGGTTGTAGGAGATATATAGAGCGTAGTCATTCTCCGATACCACATCATATACGATCCATAAAAACCGGCATCGAATGGTGGAATATTAACAATCACGCGATCAAAACGGTGATTGTTCCATTTATCTACGTGGGTATGCGAACAAGCGGCCTAATCGTGACCGGGATATCGACCCATACCGGTAATACCATGCAAACCCGCATTAAAAGGTTCTGTGACTGAAATATTTTGACGGAGGCCAAACTGTCGAAGTACTTTATCGACGTAATAGGACTAGACTGTGCCGAAGTTGACAAGAGATGCTCTTGTCAACCAAAGCTCACAAGTCACCGTGCACACAGGTGGCAATCTCCCTAAACGTTCCTCTGTATAATGCTCCCACTTAACACACTCATCTGTCAACGTATCAAACTCGTCCCTGTAGTATGTCAAGCATCAATTTTGATTAGCCTTCAATGTTAGGGATCTGGTTAGTATACACCCTGTGGTGGTCTCATGTGCGGGTCATCGGGAACATGCAACCACTTAGATGATTGCCTACTAACTACATGTTTGCTGATATGTTTGCGTTCCCAACTCCATACCTGTAACAACAACATCGGGTCGTTCATCTGGCTAGCACCAAAAGTGCATTTGTACAAACTTCGATATAATTGAGCCAATGCTGCACTACCCCAACTGTACACCCCAACGGTTTTGATATCAGCGATTAGAGATAAGTACATAAGGGGAACAAAAATATCGGTGGAGTTCGGGAACATTACACCTCCGAACAATGACATAATATACGCTCTACAGTAGCACTGGACTTCGAAGTTGCTCGAATCTTCATTCAACTTATCGGCAAACATATTCTTCAACCATTTTAATCGAAGTGACTTCCCTACAATAGCCCTAGGATCCGGCTCAACCCCAAGATATTCTATGATAAAAAACTCTGGATCGAAGTCCATCGTTCGTGTTACGACCTGTCCATTGATGGGAAGACCTGTGATCACTGCAATATCCTGTAGTGTGACAGTAATCTACCTTACTGGCAAATGAAAGGAGTGTGTTTCTGGATGCCAACATTCGAGAAGGGTGGTTAGAAGAGGAAGGTCAGCCATAATTGAACTCATGAGGCTGATGTCGTACAACCCACAATCCCTTAACAACTCGTGTATATGTGGATGCATTGGCAAAGTGGCGCGCCCCCGAAAAGTACAATCTTTCGAGACACGTCCTTCGAACAATGTTGGCCTTGCAAAGTCAACAGCCTTGGGCCGAGAGGACCGGTACCCACATGTCCTTCTAATGATGAAGAAGGCCCTGCTTATTTGGGGAAGAAGATGGGCCCGGTTGATTTTTTCGAAGTAGACGGACCTGGCTCAACCTACACAACAAATAACAATAGACATCAATTTCACAATATACTATTTTATTAAAGCAAAATCAAATTAATCGAACAAATACAATCATCTTACATTTGGGCGGCTTTGTCCACCACCATGACCACTAATTGGGGGTCGTCCATAGGGTTGGCAATCGGGTCGAACGGGCCGGGTCAGGTCGAACCCGCCCGGGTTGGAACCGAATTCGGGCGGGTTCGGGTCGGATCGACTTGTTAACTGGGCCGGACCGGGGGGTGTTGAAATAGCGAAATATCGACCCGGCCAACCCGCAAACCCATTCGGGTCCAACCCGGGTCGGGTTGCAGGTTGGCCCGTCGATTTTCATTTTTTTTAACTTAAAAAATGTTGTAATAATAATAATAATAATAATAATAATAATAATAATAATAATAATAAATGTAAAAATAATAATAAGAATCATAGAGTGAAATTGGTTTTTAAAAAATGTATATATTATTCATATGATTTGAACTTATACAAATGTGCAACTTTTTTTTTATAAGAAATAAAGATTTATTACAATTTTCTTCTATACAATTTCAATTTTCTTCAAATTTTCAACTTTTCTATAAGAAACAAAGATTTTTTTACAATTTTTTTATACATTTACAATTTTCTTCAATTTGTTGATCTTGAATTCTTCATGTTAGTTGCTATTGTTGTTGTTTTTGTTCTTCCGGCGAGTTGCTTCCACTTGTAGACGTGCCGAACCCTATTCCTTGAGTTTTATCTTCGGCCTTCATCCAGTCTTCTGTGCAGACGAGCATCTCCAACGATTGGGGCGTGAAGCGATTCCTGTAATCAGTTAGAACCCTGCAACTTGTAGAAAAAACATTTTCCGAAGCAACCGTAGAAACATGAGGAGTTAGTAGATCTTTAGCCATATATTTAATAATACTATAAGTATGTTCATGGTCTTTCCACCATTGTAAAATATCAAGTGTAGAAGTAAAACTTTCATAATCTTGTTGATTATATTAATGTAATTCATTTGGTTGATTAGTCCTAGCTTTTTTTGATTGAATTTGTGTAAGTAAATTAAATGTGGCATCATCTAATTTACTCTTACCCTTACCTCTAGAAGTAGCAAAAGAAGAACTAATTAAACTAGTTATACTACTAGATGCAAAACTTCTATCATAAAAATTATACAAGTTATTTAATGTTGATTCAAAGCTAGCTAAAAATGTTTCACATTCAATTTCAGATTCATCTCCAAGTAAAGTAAAAAAAAATCAATCAAACTCTTCGTACCTTCTAATTTGATACGAGGATCCATCACAGTAGCAATGCAATACAACATAAGAGGATGACTAAAATACTTCAAAATTTTGGTGTATGCAGGTTTCACAATATGACTAATATAAATATCATCGATCATTTCTTTGAAAGTTTGCATCATAGTAACTATTGAAATAAAATGCTAGTAGAAGTAGATTCATAAGATTTTGAAAATTTTAAAGTTGCGGTTTTAAAAGGTTCTAAAAATTTTAACAAAGATTCGGCATAATACAAAACTTCGGGAGTCATTTGATAATTTGGCATATTTTTTGCAACACAAAAATCATTTATACATGCTTTATATTGAGTAACAACATGTTGCAAATCATAAGTAGAGTTTCATTGGCGTTTAACATCCTTTGAAAATTTTCTAAAATTTACATTTTTAAGCTTACACCATGCTTTCCATTCTTGAAATATGGTGCCACTTAATGCAATAAAATGTACACAATTTCTAATGTTAACTATATATGGGTCGGCTATTTTTAAAGCATCTTGAACACATAAATTTAAAATATGACATGCACATCTAATATGAAAAATATCGTCACATGGAGGAGCTAATTGTATTTGTAATATACTATTTGATGCATTGTTGTTAGATGCATTATCAAAACTAATACACATAATTTTATTAAGAATATGAAAAAGATCACAAATTTCAAAAATACGATTTGCAATTTCAGTACCACTATGGGGATAGGGCAACGCGGCAAGTGATATGATCCTTTTTTTAAGAATCCAACCACTGTCGATCCAATGACAAGTTAATCTCATCATTGGAATATTGTTGCAACCCTTCCAACAATCGAAAGTTAAAGAAACTCTACAAGTTAAACTCTATAAAATAGCAATCAAACATTCTCTCATTTCGGTGTATATTTTAAAACAATACGACTTTAAAGTATTTCTATGGATTCTTTTTAAATGCGGGTTTATTGTAGTTTGATTAAAAGACTCTAAGTTCCTACTCTCGGAATAGGAAAATGGTAACTCTTCCTTAATTACTAGTCGGGCCATTTCCCGACGAACAAGTTCGGAATCATACGAGTGACTATCAATTACACTGGTCCTAGGATGGATTTTTTGTTGGCCGGGTAGGTCTACAAGAAGTTCATTGTGTACATTTTGGATGTGTCATTTTATTGTACCTATCCCCTCACCCTTCTTCCATTTGTATGGCTTGGAACAAGTTTTACAAATTTTTATACCTACACCCGGATTTTCTTCGTCCGAAATATAGTCAAAAGAATTGTGTCAATCACTTGTTTCCCCTCTAGTTTTCCTACTACTACCCGGTTGTGTTGTTTTGGTTGGTTGTGTTTGTGTTTCCTCTTCTGTGTCTATGTCTTGTGGGAACACATCATGTGTACCAATGTGTCTGGTTATAGGGTACTCTTTGGCGGGCTCAATTTGTGGGACAATAGGAAGCTTACGAGAAGTGCCGGTGGAATCTTGTCCACTTTGGCTACGGCCACTACCTCGTGATCTAGACATGTTGATATAGTAGTGTATGTGAAAAAATTAAATACAATCTAGGCGAGATAAGTTTTAAAAATAAAACTAGAAAACAATAGGAGGGTTGTGAGAGAGAGATCAAAAAACAACAAACAAATATGATACAAAAAATTATAATTACAAAAAATATCAAGACAATAAGAGGCTTGTGAAATTTTGATACCGTACTTCGCGGATACTCGTATATAGAATGAGAGTGAAAATAAAAGTAAAAGTAGAAGTAGAAGTCCGGACTCGTATATAGAAAGAAAGAGAGCTTCTTCGTTGGAGCCTTGGAGGAGTTGAAGACTTGAAGTAGACGTAGTTGAAAGTTGAATTCGATACGATCGAAATTTGTCGCTTCTATGTTGCTAGCTTCATTGTTGAAAAAATTTGAATGAATTGAGATTGAATTGAGTAGTAGTAGTAGAGAGAGTAAGAGAGTAAGATGTGAAATTTTTAGAGTGGTCTGAGGGGTATTTATAGGGGGGAAAAAACCAAAAAAAAAAGGGCTAAAACAGCCGTTGACTTGGAATTCGTCCGTTGGACCCATGGGTCGAACGTTTGGCTCATACGGTTTGAAACCACGGGTTGGTGTGCGGGTTGAGACTTTTCACTAGGTCGAGCGGGCCGGGTTGAATGGGTCGGATCTTCAATTTTGACAACCCGGGTCGACCTGCTTAGACTCGCGAGTTCGACCAGGACCCAAACCGTCATATTGTGGGTCGGGTTGGAGCGTGCGGGTTGCGGGTCAATCCGGCCCGGTTGCCATCCCTAGTCGTCCATAACAAGTTCGTGGGCTCCCGCGGCCTCGGTTACTTGGGGGTCTACTACTCTCTCATTCCTCATGAATATTTCGCGTTCGTGCCATATCTAATAGCGATGAGAATCCTTCAATTTTAAATGTATTTCGGTATATTCATATAGTATAATTGCATACTCTAAAAACAAACAATTTAACAACAATAATATACACACACCATAAATGAATAATTCAAAAATAATATGGACAAATGTTTAATAATCATATTCTTATCAACAATATTTTTTCACATTCACATTCACAGACTTACACATAATTTCACATAATCATATTATTTCACATTCACAGACTTTCACATTCAACATGCTCTCAACAATATTGTTAAAACCAACAAAACCTACACCAATTTAACATGCTCTCAACAATAATATGGACAAATGTTTGATAATCATAACCACATTCATACCAATATGTATCAAAAAATCTTATCAATAATTTAACACTAATAAAAGTTCTTATGAACAATTTACACATATAATTAACCAACATTGCGTTCTAATTTTAACCCCAATTAGCAATCCGGACTACACTAATCATCATACAAATCACAATTTCTCAACATTACGTTCTAATTGCAAAATCTAATTGTAAATAAAATTAACCCACAAACAAAATTAACCAAAAATCTAATTGCAAACATTTGAAGACTTACCAAACGATAGCGAAGTACTTTAGGATCTACGGTTCATGAAATCCTCTTCACCGTTCGTGGCACAATCCTCTTCACCGTTCACGAAATCAACCAAATTCAGGAACTACAGTGTTGGATTTAGGGTTTTGAGAGTGGGAGTAGAGAGGGTTGAGAGTGATGAAGTGAGTTTGGAGAGATTTTGGAGGGATTTTGTTGGGAAAATCACGAATTGGGAGGCTAGGGTTTTGGGTTTCTTTCGGATTTGGGAGAGAGAGTGTCTGTCGATGAAGTGAGAGAGATCTAAAATAGCTAGTCTTTAAAAACTTCCTCAATCGACACTAGCTATCTCAGTTAGCGAGTGTGGTATAAACACACTCGCTAACTCAGACAGCGAGTCTAAGCCCAAAGATTTTTAACTTCATCCCCATTCTACACTCGCTATCTCAATTAGCGAGTGTGATACAAAAGTACACGCTATCTGAGATAGCGAGTATAAACTTGCTATTTTTCTTCAAGGCCATACACTCACTATCTGAGTTAGCGAGTGTGGTACAAACACACTCGCTATCTGAGATAACAAGTCCGAACTTTGTATTTTTTTTCAATTTTTTCCAAAATGTGGAGAAACACATAACCATACACTCGCTATCTCAGATAGCGATGAGGTTTTAACCACACTCGTTATCTGAGAATGTAGTTAAATACTTTCGAAAGTGGGTCAGTTTGGTAAATACTTTCAAAAAGTGGGTCATTTTGGTAAAAAAAGTTCAAAATAAAACAAGCTACTAAACTTCTGGGAAGTACCCTACCCTTCGATTTTGATTTGTGTAATTCTCATTTGAAAAGATAAATAGGTAAAGAACACAATGGAACAACATGAAGCACCTTCAACAGAACTATCTAGCTGAAGAACAATGGAACAAACTCGAAACAAATTCACAAACTAACAATGCAACGATGAAATTATTCTTCAAAAGCTCAAGAGATATGCAAACACATCACTTGGATACATAAAAGAAAAATGAAATGAAATGAAAAAGAAACCAAAGAAATAAAGCAGCCTTTGGATCATTCTTCAGCCTTATTATAGCAGTCCATCTCCACACTTCTAAATAACACACTTTGCAGCAAATCAGTGGTAGATCTCTCATTCTACGAGGAATGCTTCTTGAAATAATGATTAATTCAACCTTTCAAATCATGATTTGTTATGGTCCTGTAAAAATCCTATTCTGTATAAGTCTTGTATATGTGCACGATATCTCTATGTTGCATACTTAAAACTTGAGGGCGTTTTGAATGACTAAAGGATGCTATGGGTATATACGGATTACATACAAAATATCTAATGAAATTAATTGTTCTATAAACAAAGAAATATATTTACGAATAATATTAATTATTAGAATTTATTTAATGTTATTATAGGATAGATAGTATCCTGGAGAAGCATATGTATGCAAAATAACCTAAAAGCACAAGGATATACTTGAAAACGTATATATACTAAAACACTAGGGATACAGGGATCTTCAATGAAGTCGATCAGTAAATGTCCACGACTTGAATTGTTGCAGAGTGACAGTTCAGAGAGGATCAGCTCTGCTACACTTGAGGATGCACAATTGCATGCTACTTGTAATCAAGATAAATCAGTAATGATAAGGATCTCGTTTGAATTATAGAGAATACATGGAGGATATCAGCCATATCTTTGCATACACTTGCATTAACTAATGATAACTCCTCAATAGTATTCAGAAGCAACAAGGCAAGTGTTTGCGGTAGAATGGCAAATGAGCACCACAGTATCCTCCAATCTCCAGTAAACCACAGTGGAATGGAGAGAAACTTCCAATCATTCTTCGCGGACGGTTGGATCCATTCCAGTTGAGGGGCTGTCCGCAAAATACTCCGGATGCTTCAGGTTCACTCCATACTGATCAGTTACAGATAAAATTGGAGAGTTAGTCCTTGTACAGGTCAACGAAAGTATGAGACAAACAAATATGAATCAGAGATACTTGCAAAGGATAACGTCTAACAGTAAAATCTATACTGCTAAACAACTAGAAAAGTGCCATTTATATAAACTTAACAGTAAATCAGGTGGCCACTCATTTGCAATAAAATGTCTTAATCACTTCAGAAACTCAGTAACAATAAATAAGGCTCGAAACACAATTCAGGTTTGAAATTGACACTTAATTCAGTATTTTGGGCAAAATTTCAATTGTTTCTATACTATAAAGAAGGTAAAATCTCAAAGCTGAAAAATATATACATCAACAAAAAACCTAAGGTTCAAAATTTTGGTATGTGTATTTTTGGGAGATCATTTTTGGTGTTTGTACCTACCATATCAGCTATTTTAAATGGAAGTATCAGTTTTTGTATCAACAGCTTAAAAGAACTGTTATCTTTAGAATTTTAAAAGTTGGTAACTTTTTGACATATTCATTGCATAAAGTCTGACTGAATAGCATATGCAATAATAGTTTATGTTAGCTCATGCAATCTGCACTCTCTGACACCTAGTCAGAGGTCAGGTTTGAATCCACCAACCGCTATGGGAGTTTTATCAACCAAAAATATTGAGGCACTTTGGGGATCAGGGGGTGGCAGTGAGTTTTTTACCATCAATGATTTCTCCTTTTCTTTTATAGAAAAAACATGCACAGTGCACAATATACTTCATCAAATACAAAATTATAAACTGCTATCCTTTTTTTCCCTTGTACAATAACCGAACTCTAAAAACATGTCCAGGTGAGAGTTAACCGAGAAAAGTGAATGGCAGAAGCATAATTTTAACTAACCTCGCGTAGGGCTTTAGAAAGATCATCCATTGTCAAAACAAGCCGCTTGTCCTGCAGGATTATAAACTCAATCTCGAATAGATATAATTTTTTTATATATAATGAACAATAAAAAAAATTGAGGGAACAAAGACTGCACCTTTGGCTGCTTACTCTTATTATCTTTAATTGGTGCTGCAGTCCTTGCCTTGCAGTGCCTTCGAAGAAACAGAAAGAAGCCATCAGCAAATTAGCAAGTAGTTCAATCATCCAAGTATCAAAACAGGAGCAAGAATATAATTTTTAATATGGAATTAGCAAAAAAAAATAAAAATAAAAAAATAAATAAAATCCAATCTCTCATTTTTATCACATGCATACCCTAAACACAGAAAATAAAATTTGGGATGAGAGCAGTAAGAGCACTGAACAAATGAGCAAGTAAATGTATAGTTAATAACATGAAAAAAAATTCTCCTTTTGTCCAAAGAACAAGCAAAAAATGCCTAAGCAATGTGAAGGGCAGTAAAGGGATGGAATACATGGCTATTCAAAAATACTTATTCACCAAGATGGGGCTAGACAGATGTGTTTAGCGAACTAGTTGGGTGGTTCACTTTAGGGATAAAAAGCATGGTTCAGAAAGATTTAAACAATAGTAGTAGTTACTTTTAAATATGGTAAATAAATATCAGCTGAAAACTGCTCTATAAAAGTGTTGTATTTTTTTGGCATTACAGAGAACACTGTGAGCTGGGTATGACAAAAATCAGGAGTATAAAGAGATGGAACATACTGAAGAGCATCATTTGCAACCTCTGAAACAAATTTCTGAGCAGCTACAGCGACCAACCTAGTTCTGTCATAAGAAAAAAACAATGGATTACAACAATATTTATGTGGGATATTATGTAACCATCAAAGTGAAGAGTAGTCCTGATCCAGAATTGACAAAAACGGCACAAGATAATGGATCATGTGGTTACAAAAAAAGTAATAAGTTTCGTCAAAAACTTAAAAACTAGCATGATAATGTATGGCCCTCAAAATATGAAAAAAATCAGCACCAGAAGGAAGAAAAAGAAATAAGATGCTTCGAAGTAGTACAATTTTCAAGAATCTCGGCTTCCATCAATAGCTGTAACAAAATCTTACTTATGAAATGCATATTCAAATAGCACGTTTGGTCATACTAATCACTTTTTCTCAATTGCAGTGATACGAATTTAATTATCTTCCTATAACTTCATGTTAAATAGTATAAATATGCTTCTGGTAGTAGAGTAGGAAAGTTTGCTGTTTTGGTGTGTCCTCTACTCAGATGTGCTGCATGCCTACAGCTGTCATTTATAACAACAGTCTTGTGTTTATTAAATCGTAGGGGTGTTTCTGAAGGTAGTAAGTGAGATAACTGGAAAAGCTTACCAGAATTAATTCAGCTTTTGCTTCCACACATAGCAAACATATATAAAGGTCTTACCTTGAATCTAAAAAATTTAGTTCTCCAATAGGAGCCACATAAAGTTTAAGAGAATAGCGTAATAAACTTAATATGTAAACCTTTATTAAATAATTATGAACCTGGTAGTTAATACTAAAGTAAACATTGGATTTATTCAAAATTTATGTAATTGAGCTATACTTACATACTCTTTTAACCTTTTGGGTTCCTTAAATGCATCATCAAGCAATGACATATAATCCTAAGTAAGCCCTGCGAGTAAGAACTGTTAACTCTTCTTTTAAACATAAGGTCTATAGTTAAGCCAAGACTAACTTGACCCATAAATAAGTGAGAAGTTCATCATAAGTAAAGAGAAAATAAAGTGTTCTAAATGGCGGCCGCCTCGGACGCCTAGACGGTGCCTAGGCGCTCAAGTGGAGGAGAATGAACCGCCTTTGCCATAGGCGGTGGTCTAGGCGGTCGGAGGCGATTAGGTGATCATCTTGTTGAGTAAGTGTCCGTGGCACTGATCAGGCGGACGCCTGATGTCCAACGCCCAGGCGTTTTCTATTTTTTTGAATTTTAAATATTATAAAATAACACAAAAAAAAAGAACTACTATTAATCTATTATAAACTATGTATGGATCTTTAATAGTAGTGGAATTGTTTTTACTTTTTTTAGTATTATTGGTGATAGATTGCACATATTACACCTATTACACATATTAAAATAGCACATATTACACATATTACACATATTGGCATATTGCACATATTACAATTGGACAATTATTTTTTTTTAATTGCACATATTGCACATATTTACACATTAATTGCATGAGGAAGTTTTTTGATACATAAACATGCTTTAATTACACATATTACACAAGAACATGATGAATATTTGCAATTGCATTGCATAATTATACTTAGGATTGAAGAATATGGGCTGAAATTAACAAAATCGGCAAAAACAAATTCAACCGCTTAGGCGCTGCCTAGGCGCCGCCCCTTGACCGAACCGCCACCGCCTAACGCTGTTTACAACCTTGAGAGAAATACATGAAATGAGCATAGAAACACCAGAGCAACCAAAAAAAAAAAACAAGTTCTCCTAGGAGTTGGTGCTACAAATAACCTAGCACAAGTAGTAAATATAGCTCCTACCAAAAATAACAGGATATATTCATGACAATATGACAAGCTAAAAGCTTATGCCTATAATGAATTAAGAACTAAGCTTTAAGTGTTTAAACAAAAACTGTTGAAATATTTACCACATCTTTCATATTTAGTAATAAATTAATATGTAATGGTTGGCATATTAGTTGATTTAATTCTATATGAAGTTAGAAGGCTTTCTTTATTCCCAAATTTTGTAAGCCTATATAAAGGCCTCTTTCTCATGATGTATCTTATAAAGATCAATAATATTTTATCTCCTTGCTCCATTTTTTTTATTTTATGACAATGTATGAGAGCGTTTGGATCATTCTTGAGTACTTTCTTTCTTGAGTGGCAAGAAGAGTCATCTATCTTTTCAGTTTTCTCTTTAAAAAATAAAACAAAATAAAATAAAGATATCTTTTCTTCTTCAGTCTCCACACTCCTCCATATGTATATTTTCAGATTAGGTCCTCCAGATTCGGATTTCCATATCCGATCCTCCACTATATGCTAACTTCTAGATCTAGTCCTCTTCCAAATGAGAATTTCCCAATCTAATCTAAATTTAGATTTCCTATACGCCATCCGGTTTCATCCGGCAATGCACAAGATTTCCTCCGCGCTATCTGGTTTCATCTGCAACGAGCTAGATTTCCTTTGTGCTATCCGGTTTCATCCGCAACGAGCTCAATTCCTCTATGAAGTTTGTCGAGAGTATTGACTTATATAGTTGAACTCAATCAATCTTTTTTGCTCGGTCTAGATCTCGGCTCTGTTCTTCAGTTCAAGTTGGGCTTCAACTTCATCTACGCTCCAACTTAAGAGTGAGTGTTGAAATATTTACCATTCATATTTTAGTAATAAATTAATATATAATGGTTGTCATATTAGTTGATTTATATATATTTTATATGAAGGATTATTTAAGTTCTACATGTGGCTGATTTATATTTATATCCATATTTGTAAGCTTATATAAATGCCTCTTTCTCATTATGTATCTCAAACGGATCAATAATATTTTATATCTTCGCTCCAATATTTTATTATACGACAAAAACAATGGTGACACACATCCGTGAGCACTAAACATAGATAAGGTTAACATATTAGTGTCTAATGACTCTCAAAGCTACCAGTTAACAGCTAAGAAGAAAGTCTAAAAATAAGTACAACTGTGCACGAACATTCTATAAATAACTTCAAACAAAAATGATAAAAATAAAAATCAGAAATTTGTAGTGTTAGCTTTGTGGACCCTCCTTCTCAACTCAGATATATTACCACACATTTATTTGCTTTAATCAGCAGACGCCTCCAATGCATTTTGTTACAGTTCAGAGACAACTACACTTTACAATATTAGTTGAATGACAAAAAACAATCATTATCTAAAATTTTTGGGGTCAGTTGCAAGAATCTACCTTTTCCAATCAGCTTTATCACATGGGATCTCTTTCATTGCTAATGGATGCACTCAATGCATTTCTAGAGAATTTTGATTTTGATTTATTTATTTTACATTTTTATTATTGATATGCTAAGACTAAACTTCCTATACGCTGATCTGCAACTTCGAGATTACTAACTCCAATACCAGGCAGATCTAATATCCAATTATATTCAAATCTTAGTCTTATGATGAAAACCAACTTTGTATGTTTACGTCATTTATAATACTCATATATTAATCAAATCGAGTCACGAAAACAATAAACAAATGATGGATGCGCCCCCAAAACTGTCTTGAAATTTATAGCTTTGACAGTTAGGAAGAATCAATGCTAAACAATAAGACTTCATATTGTTGATTTGTTTCTAACCGTGCACTCTTATGAAAATTTGTCTGCATAGTCCTCAGGTTAGGAACTTGATAGCTCACATTTTTCAAGAAAGAAACTAAAAGCAAGAGATAAAAAAGAAAGCACTCATGTGACCAGAACCTTTTGTTAAACGGGTTAAATATAGGGCCATGGTTCAAGTCAGACGCAATTGGACAAGGTCTAACCCATTACCACTCTTAATGCATGCATCGCCGCATCACCATATTATGTTTTTAAAAGCCACTCTAAGAATCTCCCAACAATGT